>JAJJMA010017701.1:0-16518 GCA_023529015.1 Papaver nudicaule | reverse complement strand
TTTGGTTAATCGTGTGCGAGTACTACGCACACGTATTGTGTTCTACAAGACTTGTTTTAAGCAGTAATTGTTTATGACCAAGTCGCAAGTTGTTAGAGTTAGTGGCATTCGTTAGGTCTATTAGTCCTAGTCCTTAGGAAAGATATGCGTCGTACGTGGGTTGTAATGCCTATTCTATAGGAAATCAGTCTGAGTCTTGTATTGCCTATAAAACGGCACCAAGTTTATGTAATTGATGCACAGTACAATGAATACAATGTAGTTATTCAAGTTTCTCTGTATCCTCTCTGCTCTCTCTCTATGCCGAATCCTACACTTCATTCCTAGGCCATGTCCATAAGCTAGTAATTTAATTCATGAGAAAGAAATAGTCTTGTATTGTAAGTGCTGGTTAGACACCACACATAGACACCAGAGATAGACACCATTATGTGTTATAAGCCTGAACCATTGGATTGGTTTGATATCCCCACCACATGGAACAGTAAGGGGGGTCTACTTTTGTGTTATGTGAGGTGGTGTCTAAGTTGGTGTCCACTCTTGGTGTCTGTTAACCATTTTCGTACGATTCCATACTCCAATCAGATATCAAATCTACTTGGCTTTGTCCATGTTTGCTTTTTGTCGCCTCGAGATCTAAATCTTGATTCAGTGTCTGACTCAACCCAATCAGATATCAAATCATTTGGCCCCCTTGTGTATGATACGATGTTTTTTAGTGCCTGACTCGTTGGATACAGTACATGACTAGAGACACCTCTACTATTCAACAACTTTTTAGTGCCTGACTCGTGATTCAGATGTAACAACAAATTGAGACGAGACAGTTGAGTCTGAAAAAGATAACCCCCTCGCTTGGGTGACACTTGACTTTACAACTTTTAACAAGGTGATACTATCAAGAAGAAGCGGGTCGTATGCGAAATTGCGCAGTACTTGCACACTGCTAAATCAGTTGCACAAAAAAAAACGCATTAAAAGAAGACAACAAGCACCAACCAGAAGGTATTTTGATTATTATTAGGTTTTGGGGATCTTCGTTGGTTGTTTTACTGGTAAGAGTCTCTATGTTTTTTCGGTTGGCTTTACGTTTGGTTTTATCTTAGAGTGGATGATTTTTCTCAAAAAAATGGTCTTTTTTTTTTTTTTTTTTTTTTTTTAATTTTTTGGGGGGGGGGTGCAGAAAGTGATCTATAGGGTAAAATACCTGCCACGCCACTTCTTTCAGATCTATTTTTAATTTTGCGTTGCGACACTGACTCCACTACCTTCTAACTTAGTACAGTAGAACCTCCATATATTAATACTCTTGGGCAATCCCAAAATTATTAATATAGGGAGGTTATTAATTTAGAGAGGTATGCGGAAAAAAATGTAAAATTTTAAATTTAATATATTTAAAGTTGTATTAGATGATACACTAGCACATGTGTCTTAGATGATGTCGATACATTTTTATACTTTCAATATATAATATGTGTATTAGATGATAGCTAGAAAATACCAAAAGTTTCATTCATGCCAAGAAGCTTTAAATACGCTCGACAAGTTAGAAATGTTTTCGCTTGAACAATATGGTGTCTATGTTGACAAGATTGCACACCCATAGGTTAAAATATGCGGTAACAACTAAAATTTAATGTAACAAGATATATAATTATCAGATATAATGTCAATTATTAATATATGGAGGTATATTCCTTAAGGCGGGATTCAAAAACCCATTGATATTACAATGTAGAGGTTATTACTATTTATAACTGACCCAAGTTGCGACCATAAAATTTTTATTAATACGTGGAGGTTATTAATATATGGAGTATCGATATATGGAGGTTCTACTGTATTTCCTTTCTGCTATCTATAGTTACTCCCTTGTTTAAGAATGCGATTTTGATCTCGCAGCCCCACAGCCCTTGGATTGGGAGGGGGGGTTTATAACCCTTGGATGAAGGGGTGGTGTGTTATTAAAAAAAATCATTTAAACACCTTTTCATCCAAGGGTTATAAACCCCCCACCCTCCCAATCCAAGAGCCGCGTTCGCTGCGAGATCAAAATAATTTCGCTTGTTTAAACTATATTTCCATATTAGTTTCTGTTTCTCTAATTAGCTACTGTTTCCCTATTTAGATTATAGACCAACAAGAGCTATATATATGCTCCTGCTGTAGAACAAAACGCATATAAGTTTTACTTAATATTGGTGGCTAATCCCCAATTCAAAGGATTTTATCATTAGGGTTCTTAGTTTTGGTGTTGGATCCTATCATGCTAGCTAGGTATTCTTCTTCTCCTGAGCCGATCGAAAAAAAAAGCAGGCTTTCCATATCTGGTAAATGGAGAAAACTTTGTCCGCCTAAGGATGTATATTTTGGCACTCTTCATTTTGCATCTGATGCTGGTGTTACCACCGTTGTCGATGACAATGCCATTGCCGACAAGTTCTCACCAGGTGATCTTACAGAAGTAGATGCTCGATCCCTCTGTGAGTACCATAGACTACATAAAAGAAGAATATCCAACAACAACAGAAGAGAACAAAAAAGATGGGGCTCTGGAGTGGGTTGATCAGGGGCCCCGTGATTGTCTTTGGATTCATGTGTATGCTTATTATGAGAGCGAAACAAGCTCTGGAGGATATGGAGTTATTTTACGCAATGTGCTCGGAAAGCCAATCGCTGCTGCTGCTATGTTCTCAAAATATGGAACATCTCTTATTTATCAAGTAATGTTGGGAATAGCTCGTGGTGTTAAACTTGCTGAGAGGCAGAAACATAGATTTTCTAATCTCCATGTCCGGTGTAATTCGCCTGAAGTTCCAAGAACCTTCCGTCTCGTACAGCTCTGCTCCGATGAAAAATGCAAAAGATATGAAGACGACAGTAGTTCAATTCATCCCAACAGCATTTGTGATCAGTGTAAAAATTATTTCGAGAGTTGGGATACGCAGGCGGAGGTGCCTCTTGCCCTTAGACTCAAAAGATTTGATGTTTTGTATTGTTCATGGGATCTAGCTTCTCATGTTCTGGCAGATATGGGAAAGGAGAAAGCGCCGTCATGGTCATGTGAGTTGAAACCAAATGAGTTTGGTCCAGTGCTACAGAATATTCTTTGGAAAGAGGCTTTTGAGTGGAAAGAATGGGAAAAACTTGGTCCATCTTTTTCTTCTGTAAAGGATGTGCATCTAATTATGGTGTTGCCAAATCCATAATCAGTGCTCAAACCATCCTTAGTCTGGATTTCCTTGATGCCAATGCCATCAATTCCTCACCATGTGTTTCTTATACAGAACAACGGGGAGCAGCAGATGATGCTCTCTCTGTGACAAGAACTATAGATTATGGCTCAGAAGACATAGATTTAAGAGAAGATGAAGACGACGAAGAAGACGAAGACGATATAACATCAACAAAAGACAACAAAGAAGAAGATGGGGATCCGGTCTCAAATAGTTTCGTCAAGGAATCCGTGTCTAACTGGGTTGGCTCATGGCATCAGGATTTGCCTGAACCACCTGGCAGTTGTACTTGGATTCATGTGCATGCTTATTTTAATAAGAGAAAACACTACGGAGGATATGCAGTTATTTTGCGCAATGTGGACGGAGAGCCGATCATTGCTTCAGCTAAGTTCACACAGTATGGAATATCTTCTTTTTATACTCTTGGGAATAACTGATGGTGTTGCACTCGCCGAGACACGTAAACTTTCTAATCTCAATGTCCGGTGTAATTCCTTAAAACTTCCAGCTCTCTTTCATCATGTATACCTCTGCTCCAATAAAAATTGCAAAGACAAGAATGCTGATGCCAACAGTAGTTTAGTTAATCTCAACAACATCTGTGACAAGTGTAAGAGTTGTTTCATGAGCATGGAGGTGCCTCTTGCCCTGGAACTTAGACGCAAAAACCTAAAAGATATTTATACTTCGTGGGGTGACGCTGTGCGTTGTCTGGCAAAAATGAAGTATCTGGAAGAAATTAGAAAAACTGATAGTAAAACGAAGAAAAGGCTTGCCAATGATAAAATTGAACCAGCTAATTTTCCTCAAGTGGTGAAAGAGAAACTTTGGAAAGAGGCTTATGCTATGTCACATGGTTGGAAGAGGAAACCTTATTTTTATTAGTAGCTGTGTTTTATGTTCGAAAAAAAACAATCTAAAAGTCCCCATATATGCAGAAGCCAAGATGACCAGCTGATTAGCATTCAGTGTAATTAATGACACTATTTGGTGTTCATTGTCACCCCCTTACATCCCTCACTAACGTCAACAGAAAATATTCTCCAACAAATCACAAAACCCCCATCCACTACATTTCCTTTCCATACATGTACCATTTCCATTTTCTCACTAAACCCATTTCCAAATCTTCCAAAATTCACTCATTCCACAATTCATCTTCACAAAAACCCTTAATCAATAACAATTTTTTTTCACCTGAGGTCATTCTTCTGTTTATTTACTTTATAATTTTTCTTTCTTTTCGCATTTTATCCTCAATACTCCCTTCAGATTTCCCAAGCAGATGGAATAACTTAATTGCTTTTTCTGAAGAAGCTGAAATCAGAGTTTGTAATAAGTATCCTTCACATTTATGGCAAGCTATTGTTGCTTCTGAAGATCGTCGATTCTTTCGACATTGCGGTGTTGATTTTATTGGCATTGCTCGTGCTGTTTCATCTTGGTCTAGTAAGGGAGGTGGGAGTACTATCACTCAACAGGTAATTCTTTCTTTCTTGGAAAATGTTGTTGTTGTTGAACCCATGACATGTTTGATACTTTGCTCAACAAAAGGGATGATAAAATAATATGTTAAGGTTCCTTCCAGGGCTAAACATTTTCATGCCACCGACATTTTTCTACTGTATGATTCAAATTACATCAAATCTTGTTTTCATTGGCGTTTTTTCGTAGTTTTGGTAATTTTTGTAATTTTAAAGCTCTTGTGGTCGTTTACGTCTGACAGCTTGTGAAAAACACCTTGTTGAAAAATGAGCGTACTCTATCACGAAAGGCTGTTGAAATAGTATTGGCGATCCTCTTGGAGAGAAGGATTTCTAAATGGAAAATTCTTGCGTCCTATATGAGTAAGGTATGTCAGATGGGAAGTTTGGAATAGAGCACCTAGCGAATAAGGCATTATCTGTTTCAAGATTTGTATTGGTAACCTTCGGCTTTTTGCTTGATTTCGTTGAATGAAATAACAAAAGCTTTCCTGGAATTTCAAAGTTGATAATTAAACCATCCCCCCACATTTGCCCACTGCCCATTTTGAATGTTTCTTCACTGCTAAGAATTACAATTGAGTTTCATTTAAACTAAAGTGTGCAACATACAAATCACAGATGGCTAGTCCACCAGCAACATACTAGTCATATTTTTATTGCTCTTCTTCAATTGCTCTTCTTCTCATTAACTACACTGCACGAAGATGCAAGACATTTAAGCCTGATAGAATCCCAATTGCTTGAGATAACCAAAAAATACTACTAAGAATGCGTTGCCCATTATATTTTCTTATCTTTGAACATATGTTTGAAGTTGAACAAAGGATGTAATGATTTCCTTATTTTATTCATTACATTTTGTTAGAAAACTTATTGTGGGATGTTTTGCTACAGATATACTGGGGACATGGTATCTATGGAATTGAGTCAGCATCCTATTTCTATTTTGGGAAGCATTCATCACTTCTTAGTTTAGGAGAATCTGCAATGCTTGCTGGAATTATACCATCACCTGAGTCTCGATCTCCTCTAAGGGGCGTGCACAGGTTTGGCTGATCATTACTTTGTTCATTGAAACCTTCTGGTTTATTTTTGTTGCACTGGTTTGTATCATATTTGATCTGAACTTTACTTTAGCTTGCGGGTTAGTATGATTTTCATGTCAGCATTGTGTTTGGTATTATCGTCCATGAGTTCCTGATTAGAAAAACACCTAACCTTTCACTATCTTACAGAGGGAAAACATTCCAAGTTCGAGCATTGAGAAGGATGGTGGAAGTTGGCTTTCTTGATATTCAGTCAGCGCTTGTAACTGTGGAGGAGCCTCTTCATTTACCCGTTGTTGCTGCACAGAACTCTAATAACCTTTATTTATCTAAGGAGGTACGATAAAGCTTTCTTATCAGTTTTTAGCAGGCATTCTCATCTGTTCTAGGTGTTTACTGCTTGGTTTCTTTAGCTTAGCAATGATTCCTTTAATTTCTTTAGAATTTTTTTCCACGTGTACCACTAGTGGATATTTCTTAGCCTGGTTAGAAAATAAATGATACAGCTATCTGGGATCAATGATACAGCTATTTTACCTATTGCTGTGCTTCCCTAGTGAATTGACTAATTTTTGAGAAAGTTGTGGTTCATCAAATTCCGATTTTTCGGTTTCAACTTTCAAGACATATTCTATGTACCTAGCCTATCAAGTAGGAGCCAAGTCTTCTCCTTTACAAAATGTTTACAGATTGGAATATTAGAAAGAAAGAAAAAAGACCATGAAGTGATGAAATACTGGGTTCAATCTGTAAGGCTGCTTTTGCTTGATTTAATTTAATGCCATAGGATTTCTATTACTGGCCAAGAAAGGGAAGAAAACTCTAAAATAGTTGATTCTACTTTATGATATAATGCAATTGACTGTAAGAAACACACTACTTTGTCCGTCTAATGACTGCTTTCACACTCTAAACTTGGTTGATTTGCTTTGTTAGGAAATAGAGAGCTCTGGTAAACAAGGAGGTAGAAGCTCAACTAATCCCAATATATGGGACTGGGAAAGAGAGAGTTGTATGTGGGAACTAAGAGAATATATGGAAACATGGGCAGTAAGGATTGAGAAAAGAAGAAAAGGATTTGGAGAAGAAATGTCAGTCATGTTTTTCTGTAAAGGCAAATTAAATTCTTTATTGGCTAGTTTATCTGCTCCATTATCTCAAAAAGTGTCTCCTTGACTTGTACTTTCCTCATTGATGAAAAAAGAGCAAAAACAAGAATTCTAAGTTATGTCCTGTTGTCCAGTTAGCAAGTTGGCAGATTATGAACGACTTTGCTGCCATTCCGAGAGGTTGGCTAACACTTGACTTTGCATCTTTGCTAGCCACCTGGTAGGCTGGTAGCATGGCTAAATGCCTGGAAAGCAATATTTCTTCTGGAAACATTAATCTACCGGGGCTTAAGTTAAATTGTCTATTGTGCAGCGGTGGTGGAGAAAGTTGTTTATCTCTTATTCGCCTGGTCTGTAACAAAGACCATATTAACACACGAATTATTTGAATACATAGTAAAAACAAATTGGTACTATTTCCATGAAAATCTCGCTCATCTTTGCTCTCTTTTTACAGTATATTTATGTACAAGGTATAATTTGCAGTTCCAACAACTTTACAGCTCAGTTAACAACCACCTCCTCCACCACCACCACCCCCACCTCCACCTCCACCACCACATCCTCCACCCCCACCACCACCACATCCGCCTCCTCCTCCTCCACCGCCGCCAGTATCAAAAGTGGCAGCTCCACCAACTACAATAACCATACCTCCATCAGCGTTATTACGTCCATGACGATTCCGTGGTCTTGCCGTATTTGTGCTGTCCCTGGTTGTTTATGCTGGTACATACAGCAATTATTATGGTTGATACAAAGATGCAAGCAAAAACTATAAAGGCTATCACAATCGGATCCATATGCTTAGTTTTCCTTTGTGCTTACTTTATTTTTGTAGTACCCACTTGTTTTCTCTTTCTGATGACAAATCTGTACATCTTCTTCCTCTATATATAAATGAGGTACACTCTGGTCTTTCCGTCTTATCTTCTTCTTTGAATCTTTGATGTGGTTGGCAATTGGCATAATTCATTGACTTGGTAATACGCGGCATTTCAAATTTGATGAATACGCAACGTAATTGACTACTACCGTAATCGAGTAAGACGACCACATTGAAGAAGACTTGAAATGGTCAGATTTACCTGCTTTTACAGGGTTGTAGCCAGATTGCTCTCTCTGGGTCACTTTTGCGGCTTCGATGAAATTTTGGTCGAGCTAAAGTCTTTTATCAAAGTAAGCAGTCACTATATGATGACGTTACAATTTTTGAATTATCCGGCGACGACTGACGAGTGCCACATTCCTAAGTAAAACGTAGGCCACACATACCACATGCCCCACCATAACAGAGTGAGGATGCTTATGTTACTCTACACAGATATTGCATATTATGCAGTGTACCAAACATTAATAGAGTATATACGAAATGATTGCTTGCACAAATCTTGGCTATGTCGCCTGAATTCCAGTGCTCTAAAAATGCAAATTATTTGAAAGAAAACGGAAAAACAAACACGGTAAACACGACCAGTAAACCCACATTCATACCCTCCAAACTGTAAACAACTCAGTCAGGGGAGGGACTAGACTAGCACACTAGAAAACATAGAAACAGAACTAAACACAAAACAGTGCTACAATGATGCCACAACTCCAATCAGCTCATTCCACTAAATCTTTCTCCATTTGATATTCATATTACTGCGGGAGTCTATTAATTTTACGGTATCGATACTCAGCAAATGTTTTGCTGGAATACTTGGATGGTTTCTCGTTGTTCACCAGTGATTGAAGAGGGCCGATAACAGCGTCGTGTGGTGGTGTTGAGAATACCGCCCATGACATACGTGATCGTTCCTTGTTTACCATGCTCCTGTGCAAGACACTCTTGTATTCTCCATTGCTTAGCACCTAAAACCACAACATTAGCATTTAATACGACTTCTTCAATAACCTGTAATTCTGACGGGTGAGTTATAAGAAATTGTGAGGTACCTCAATTTGATCACCAATGTGCACATAGAGAGCATTTGGCAAGCATTCTACGGCAATCCAGTTGCCATCCTTCCAGACTTGGAGGCCAGGGACGTCGTTTGGGACGAGAACAGTGAGAGCAGACATATCAGTATGGGGCTCAACCCCTAAAACCAATTCAGGTTGTGGACATGGTGGGTACATATTTATCTTCATCTCTAACTCTATTTCATCCCCTCCCAACTTACTCTTCAGAATGCTTTTATCTTCTAAACCAAGCCCCTCAGAAAGCAACTCAAGAATCGTAAAATTGACTCTCAGAACTTCCTTAGTATACTCTTCTGTCACGTTCCTGCATTTCGCATAAGACCCTCAGACCTCCGTTCAGATGTCATGGATGAAACAAATAGAAAATGGGAAGTACATTTGTTTATACCTGTACGAAGGAGGGTGTTCTGGCCAAGCTTGATGGTTAACCTTACCAGGAGGATGCATAAGATGGAAATAGTAATCTACCCATTCATTCTTCTCGCCATAATTCCTAACCATCTTGGTCGCATAGCCTTCGAAATTTCCCGAGGAAGGATTGCTAGCATGCTTTTGTTTCTCCTCTTCACTCAGCTTAAAGAACTCCTCGCCTACATATCGAAGCTGATCAAGGAGAGATTGCGGGATTCCATGGTCAGTAAGCGCAAAAATTCCCCATTCACTGCATGCCTTTGATAGTTCATGAACTAATACATCTTTGTTCGGTTGAGATAGTGAGATTATGGGCACTTGAATGCCCTCTATAGCTTTGCTGTCCTCCGGCTTCTCATTTTCGGAGCGCATAAAATGTTTTGGCAGATTGGAAACACTTTCTTGGCCCGTGCTTTTCTCATCAATTGTTGAACTCATTGCAAATTCAGTGTTGAAAAGTCTAATTCTTTAATGAGTTATATAGCGTTTTGCACGAACATTGTAGTAGCTGCACCAGTAGGCCTGACCTAGTAGTAGCTAGTATCATTAGGTATGCACCATCAACAAATCCATACACGTGATGAGTCTCTAGTTGTTAGCTTGAATTTAGAACTTACTAGACTAGTAGCGGCAATTGGAGGTAGATGTACCATCAACAAAACACATGGAATTAATGAAGAAAATTTAGGTTGCAGGATGCCATTAATTGCCCTAACTAACAGTCATAATGATTTCTTGGAAGTAAATTGGGGTCACCTTGTACAATGCAGTATGCAGAGCCCATTTTATATGTAGGCACAACCAGTCAACCACTAAAATGATGTAAATTAATGTACATCTTTTGTCATGATGGGATGGCAACGAAAACGCAAAGACTAAACAACTGATTGCGCAGCCAGATTTCTGTGGAGGGGTGCAAAAAAATTGCTTCAGCTGGGCTAGGGCCTAGGGGCAGTAAAAGAGCAAAATAAGCTTGTAAATGAGCCAAAAATCAAAAGTGGGTTTAAATTAGGCTTTGGAACCAGCTGGACTGAGATATCAAGTGCACATCCATGCTCTATGCTAGATCCGCCTCTGACCAGGATATCCTACACATGCCGTATAGAAACTGGGGACAGAAAGAGTACGCGTCTTGGATAAAAAAAAATCCATTAATAGAGAGTGTTTGGTTAGAGGGAATAAAATCACTTTTATGGAAACAATTTCATTTCAATATTTGATAAGTAAGAATAGAGGAGGAATGAGGATTAATGTAGAGGTATAAAATCTGCATCGTGATCTTATACCTCACAACCAATAGATCTTTACATCTCAAATATGAACAATAATCTAATAAATAAGGTGCAAATGTAAAGTAGATGACACATGATGTTTTTAACGTGTTCGGAGCGATGAATGCATCCTACATCACGAATTTATTATTTGTTTGGTGTTTGATTATATAAAACTCTAGATCTAGTTGAATATAGAGAAGAAGATGAGTAGAGGAGATGGAAGAAGAGAGAGAAAGTAAAAAGAAGATCCTTCTATCCCTAGTGAAGTTTCCTTTATATAGAGGAAATTTACATAGAAAATTACTTAGCTAGATAAGTAATGGTGATCTCGATGCGTCTCCTTTTCTCGATGTCACGTGGCTTCGACTCTAGTCTTCTTTCTCGCGGCGAGCGTAGCGATTTACGTCTTCGATGGATATCGTCTTCGAGTTTGATATATACTTCGAAGGTGTATTTGGATCGAGGCGGTTCCTTCGACTGGCGGTCAATGGATTGTACGATTTGGACTTAGACTCTCTTCCGTGCTTCACATTCATGCTGCTTTATATTGCTTCTCTTCTCGGATGATGACACGTGGATCGACGGAATCATGCCCCTACAGTTTGCTCCTTTGCTAATGGATGGTCCGAAGATTAATTCGTTAGCAAATTCTTCTTGTCATAATTGATAGTGCGAGACACGTAGACTAGCGAGATCCCTGTGGTGATTTTTCTTGAGTTGTATTTATCTATCTTCTTTTAGCTTTGGTACTTCAATTTGCTCCCGCAGTTTCAAACTTATAACCATTGTGTATTGTTGAGTTGTCGAGGAAGTATACTAATCGAGAAGATTGCTCGTTCTTGTCTCAAAAGAGGTGGATACAATGAATTGACTTTGGTGCTTTGTTGGATTCCATCGAGCTAGATCTTCGATACACTTGTATAGCTGGACTTCATCCTCAATTGAAGTCATTATTACTGCGAAAACTGGTCGATTAAGAAGGATTGGTTCGAGGATCTTTTCGACAATAAGGTGGCCTCCCTTGGTGTACTTCGATGTAGACGGATAATTGCTCTTGGCTGATTTGATTCGATGGATATGTTGGTGAGGTGACGAAGTTATGTAAGTTCATGCTTGATTCGGAGTTCTATGGTAGTCGAGGTGTTGTTTTTATTGTGATCTTTTCTTTCTTCGAGACTATCTTTAGAGCAAAGTGCTTTCTTGGCTTTTCATTGCTGCCGAAGGGACCGAGAGGAAGAGTACAACTTTCTTTCAAAGTATATATACTTGCCCCTGCTCTTGCGCTAAGTTCCTTGGCGCCTATTTGTGACTTAGCGTTTTGAGTTGTTGTAGGAGTGGATAATTGATGTCATCGTTGTTACTTGATTGTTGTTGAAGAGATAAATTTTGAAAAATTCAACGTGAGATTCCCTTGTATGGTTGCCCCCTTTTTCTTTCGAAAGTGAAGGAACTGAAGTTTTGTAAAGCAAAAGAATACTCTCCTGAAGTGTATTATCCACGAAGTGATGTTGTTGTGCGAAGAGGTTGTCATCTAATGGCTTTGCCCCTGCAATCTTTGTCTTGCTCCAGTTATTATTTCCTTGTATTAACTTTGTAATTCTTCCATAGGTGCCCCAGCTTGGTGATGGTTGGAGTGATGATGGACTTGTAATCTTCGGCTAAATGTATGAGGATCGAGTGAACGCCCACGAAGAGTTTTGTGAAACGATGCGTTGATCCTTGAGAGATACTATTTTCTTACTTTTGTAACATTGATGTTGTCATTGTGATACACGAGCTGGAACTAGCGAAGTTCTTGTATGTAGAACCTTCTTCGAGCGTGTTGAAAGCGAAGCCAACCTTTTCAACCTCCTAAGTCATTTCGTGCTGGATTTATCAAAGAACCTTAGTCCATGCCCCTGTTGATGCTCGATGAATACTTCAAGGTAGTCTCTATGATTCGTTTGTGCCCCTGTCTTGCATCTTGTGTTCCAATCTTTGTGTATTTCGATCTTTTTACACTTTGATCCAAAAATGTATGTTTTGCTTTGAGTTCTGTCATAATCGAGTCATGCTTTTCTTCGATGCCCAATCTGAGTGGGATGTGATCAGGCATGTAATTTTATTTTACATATACTAGGCTCCTAGGTGGGTTATTTAGAGTGCATTCTAGGGCTTACTTTAACGTAGGAGTCAGAAACCCAAGCTAGTGGGGGCTGCGGATCACCCTTCCCATAGGCCTATCGATACTTGCCTCGCCTCAAGATGGCTTGGATATCGAAGTTGTAGATACCTGGTTTGCCTGGATACATAGGATGTTTAGAATTCTTCTTCTGTTTAGGACTAGAAGCTTGGCGAGAAGGCAGTTTTGACTTAATTGTTTGGCGATAACGAGATTACTGATACGAGTTTGTGTATGAAGTGGTTCTTCGTTGCTATTTCCGGATTGATCTAAATTTCTTCTCGATCAACGCTCATGTTTTGCGCTATCCCTGGTTGCAGTGGCAGAATAAGCTTCTCACTGGGATCAGAAATGCAGCATTGCAAGAGTACTGGCTGTTGAAAATGTGAGTTGTCCACCTTGCTGCTTTCTGGTACTGTGCTAGTATAATTTCCAATAATGCTTTTAAACGATCTTTTTATTCTCGCCTCGTTGTTCCGTCGGTATGCCAAGATAATTAGATGCACTTCGATATTCAATGCGGAGGTCGTGACTTCATAAATTTAATTTCTCACCACTGATTAGTGAACAACCTAACAGAATGGTATATGATAACAAGATAATTATTAAGACATACTCTTAAAGCTCAACTGAGGTTATGAAAATGCGTCAAAATGTTAAATTGATCATGATAAACTGGAGAGTTTAAGAATAAGGTTAGGAAGTTCCCTCCTCTGTGTTGTTCCTGGCATAATATATTGGTTCGAGATGACCGGGCTGATGATCTAAAGTAAGTATCGCTCCCCCGGCTGTACTTCCTCCTCGTGCAATCTTTTTTTTATGCATATGTACCCATCGAGCTAGAAAAATCTCCAATTGTGTATCAGTATCAGGTTCGTCTTTGTTTTGCTAAGTTTCTCGTTTCTCCAGATTGGATGAGCGTTTCTTCTTTTACCGTCACAATCTCGAGGCATATTTCAGTTTGACATCTCTGCACACAACAAACTCATTTGGTGACCAATCGAGAGAAAAAGTTCACATAATCAAACATGAAGAACACTATCAAATCCGATGGGTTTTGTTCACAGGAGAAATCCCCAAAATCTGATTGAAGTGCTAATATGTTAGTTTTTTTTTTTAACTGCATCGTGATCTTATACCTCACAACCAATAGATCTTTACATCTCAATATGAACAATAATCAAATAAATAAGGTGCAAATGTAATGTAGATGACACATGATGTTTTTAACGTGTTCGGAGCGATGAATGCATCCTACATCACGAATTTATTATTTATTTGGTGTTTGATTACATAAAACTCTAGATCTAGTTGAATATCGATAAGAAGATGAGTAGAGGAGATGGAGGAAGAGAGGGAAAGTAACAAGAATATCCTTCTATCCCTAGTGAAGTTTCCTTTATATAAAGGAAATTTACATAGAAAATTACTTAGCTATTAAGTAATGGTGATCTCGATGTGTCTCCTCTTCTCGATGTCAAGTGACTTTGGCTCTAGTCTTATTTCTCGTGGCGAGCGTAGCGATTTACTTCCTCGATGGATATCGTTTCCGAGCTTGATCTATACTTCGAAGGTGTATGTGGATCGAGGTGGTTCCTTCGACTGGCAGTCAATGGTTTGTACGATTTGGACTTAGACTCTCTTCCGTGCTTCACATTCATGTTGCTTTATCTTTATTCTCTTACAGATGATGACACGTGGCTCGACGAAATTATGCCCCTACAATTGGATTCCTCACAATAGATGAATTTGAAACCCATGAGAGTAGTGTCTTTGGTGGAGGTTTGTTTCTTAGGAAATGGGATTACATTTGCATCCAAAAAATTTTGGTGGTTTAAACTTCAAGAAATCTAACATTTTTAATCTTGATTTGTTAACCAGATTAGCTTGGAGGATGATTGATAAGCCTAACTTCCTGTGGGCGACAACACTTAAGTACAAGTATTTCCCTAAACTGGACCCTTTAGCTGATGAACTGCCAAAAAAGGGGTCATGGATTTGGAGGGGTATAAGAAAAGGGTTGGAAATAATCAAGCAATCTTACTGTTGGGAAGGGGGGATGGGAAAAAAATTAGTATCTAGAAGCATACGTAGCATACGTGGATACCTAATCTAGGAAATTTGATAACTCGTAGGAGAGGAACTAACGGGTGGAACACTGTAGATTAACTCATAGACCAAGACAACAAAACTTGGAATGATGACATCTTGAGGGGATTCTTTGATGACAATGTTGTCAAATTAATACTTCAAATTAGGATACCTTATGAAGGAGAAGATAAGTATATATGGACTGGCACAAATAATGGTTTTTTTTACTGTAAAAACAACTTACAGAACCATTTTGGATAGCGCTATAGATGTTAAGTTAGTACCAAATAGTGATTTCCCTTGGATTGCTTTCTCGAAAGCTAAATTATACCTCCTAAAATCCTTAATTTTCTGTGGAATTGTATACAAAATTGTTTGTCAGTTAGGCAAAATATTGGTAGGCTCATTCCTAATATTAACACCGGTTTTCCTTTTTGTAGGTGTCAGGAAGAAACAATTCAGCACTTTTTTTCTAAATTGTCCAATTTCTAAAACTGTGTGGTCTTTATTAGATCCAACTATAGCTAGCATGATAGAAAATAAAAATATTTTTGACTGGTGTAAAGAATGGTTCATTCATGTGTCAGGAACTAATGCTATACAGGGAAATTTGGTGACTCTTGCAGGGATTACTATGTGGTTCATTTGGAAATCCAGATGTACTAAGGCTTATGAGGGTTTGAAGATCACTCCTGCTTCTATTATTGGTCAAATACAACAATTCAAGGAAGAATGGGGAAGTATATAGTGATTCCCAGTAATACAGGGAATACTGGTGCTGCTAGAGTTAATAGAGATGTTAGATGGAAGACACTATCAGAAAATGTCATTAAAATAAATGTTCATGCTAGTTTTCATAAAAATTATGTTAAGTGTGGAATTGGTCTAATTATGCATAATCATGCAGGGATTTGCAGAGGGACAACTTCAATATCAAGAGTAGCAACAAATGAGGAGCAAGTTGAAGCTTTAGAGGCATTGAAGGCGATTGAATGGGCTAAGGAGATGAACATTGCAAAGCTGCAGTTGGAAGGGGACAATAGTAATGTGTTGAATGTTATCAATGGGATCCACACTGTTGTCAAGTGGACAAATAATCCACTCATTTCATATTGGATTTCTTTACTTTCTAGTTTTGATTCCTGGAGTTGTAATCATGTTCCAAGGGAAGTTAATAATGTGAAATATCTCTTAGATAAGGAAGCTTATGAGGAGAATGTCAGTATTGTCAGGTTGAACAATTATCCAGTTTGGCTTAATGCTTTTATAGAAACAGACAACGTAATTTGATTTCAAAATCAATGAAGTGCTTCTTTCCTAGTAAAAAAAAATAGTGGATTTAGGTTTCCCTCCCTTCATGGAATATGATTCATACAATTCAACCACGTGACTCTTGTATGATGATACAGTCATTAGGTGATGATATACCAATGACTTGAGCTCAAAATTTGTTAGTACAAAAGAAAAAACAATATCGTTAAGGAAAATGATTCACGGGATTTTCTTATCACCATCCAAACATGTTTATAAAGTGGTGCGTTTTGAATACGATTTGCCACATTCTCCAAGGCTTTATACTAACTTCATAAATCCAATTA
This sequence comes from Papaver nudicaule, assembly GCA_023529015.1. Lineage (NCBI taxonomy): Eukaryota > Viridiplantae > Streptophyta > Magnoliopsida > Ranunculales > Papaveraceae > Papaver > Papaver nudicaule. Next base: position 131 of record JAJJMA010017701.1, on the reverse strand, counting down.
GCTCAGCGAGACATCTTACTTAATTATATAATATTTGTCATTTGTGCTTGTCTTATCCTCGTTTGGTGACATTATGTAGTTACCTTGAATAAATGTTATGCATCATCCCATCGATTCTTCAGCTTGGTTAT
>JAJJMA010017698.1:0-16030 GCA_023529015.1 Papaver nudicaule | reverse complement strand
GTGTTTTGGAGTTGTCTAGTTTGTCTTCCTATTTACCGCATTTGGTTTCTAATCTCATCTATCAACTAAACTAGCACTTGGAATTCATGTCATTTAGAGTAAGGGCTATCAAAGAGTAGTTATCTCTGCTCCAAAGTGAATTAGTTAAAGTAAAACATGCCTAACCAACTCCATTATGATGCAAAAATGCTAGGTGTAGAGACTAGAGAGTTTGGAGGTAGAAATTTGTAGAGAACAGAGAGAGTGAGAGAGAATTGTGAAAAATAAAATGATTGGGACTCATTTTTGATCTAAATGGCCTAGTTAGCAAATTCACGACTTTTTGGCGAATAATTCGCGAATATTGCCGTATTGCGAATTCACGCATCAAACCGACGCACTTTTGCAATCCCAAACCATATTCACGATTTTTATGGTTCCACCGGTTTATTCGCGCATTGCACGAATTAACGAATAGTTCGTCAGCTCAATTCGTTCTAGTTTTCTCTAGGCTTTGTTCAGTTTAGCTCATTTATCTCCTAAACACACGGCCCAAACTACTTTTAATCACACTGTTGATCACTCGCGCATCAAGTTAGCCATGTAACCACTGAACCAAACGTTATTTGATGATTACATTGTGTGTATTGTAAATATAGTCCTTTAAATCTTTAAATTATAAGTTAATTCTTCTAAAATACTATATAAAATTCTATTTTAATAATTTAATATAAGCCGAATTTTTGATGCCGAATAAATATTTACAAAACGCATTATACGTGTACGTACGAATTCCCGCATTTTGACCGAACCCCGCATACATTGACCGCATTTTTGACCGAATTGACTTTTGTTCTAGCCGATTAATGCGCGCACGTTTGCCGCTCCGCATTTTTGCCATTCCCGAATTTGCTAACTAGGCTAAATGGAGCACCCCTATAAATCTAAAGGTGGTGATGGTGCCACATCACTCTCTACAAACTCTCTACTCTCAAATTCTCTACACCTAGCCCCTCAGATTATGATAGAGGCTACCTCATTTGTATTCGTCTCGGGTACTACTTGAAGTGAAGTAAGTAGCGTAAGATAATTAACAATTTAGGGCAAACAGAGCACCGCCCCAGCGGAGGAAGAAAATATGTTAAATTTTCTTACAATGTAAACAAGACATGGAGAGAAAAAAAAAGCAAGTGTTATGGTGCATGTCTACAAATTGGCGGTTTCTCAGAAACCACAAAAAATAGTGCTTGCGGTTTCTAAGTTGCCGCGTCAGTCAATGGTTGACTTGATCAGACGCGGTTACTAAGAAACCGGATGAACCTAGTTTTAAGACAGAAAAAACGTGATTCCCTTATTCATCGTCTTCCCCTTTTCTCTACACTTCACTCCCACACTCACCTCATTTTTGCCCCATTTGATTTTGAAGGTGATTGAAATTGATTCGATCCAAAAGCTTCTAGGGGTTTCTTCTACACTTGAAGGGGGTTCTATTGCAAGTTTTAATTTCAATTTCCATCAACAAACACATTCTAAAGGTATGTAATTTTGATTTTGGTTACAAATATTGATAGATGGTTGATGTTAGGATCATTAGATACATTATAAACTCATGAAACCTTGCATTAAACATAGAATTAGTTGAATTGAATAAACATGTGTAGACGTTGTAATTGTTGTGGTTTTTGTTTACATTGAATGTTGGATATCTCGTATTGAAATTAGGAAGGTTATTGTTTTTAGGTGCATAATGAGTGCGGGTTCTATAGTCCGTGGATTGGCCAGCATGAAAAATGTAATTCAATTTCCATCTTCGGAAGATGAAATAGAAAAGGCAATTGTACTATGGCACCAAATGTGTTATGATGTTCACAATAAATTTATCTGTCAACCGGTACCAATGGAGGTTCAAAGGCGTCGACAACTTGTTCGTGATTTTACATGTTTATGCAATAATGATGTAGGATTACTTTACGGTTGGGGGCACTTATACAGAAAGACAATTCAAACAACGTCTTGGCTTGCCTAAAGCTTTGTTTAAGAAAATACTAGATAGAATTACCGACGAGGATGAAGAATGGCAACAACGCCCTGATGCAACGGGCGTGTTGGGTCATTCACCCACTATGAAGATGGTTGCCGTGATGAAAGCTTTGTGCAAAAGTACTGCCGCGGATAGTCTAGATGATTATACACGAATGGGAGCGACCACAATTTACGAGTACATCAAACACTTTTGTAAATTGATTTGTCGCACTTATGGAGAAAGATACTTGCATAAACCCACAAAAGAAGATGTGAAGATACTACTAGAAGAGAACACTGAAAGAGGATTTCTGGGAATGCTTGGTAGTGTGGATTGTATGCAATGACCGTGGAAGAATTGTTCAGTGGCTTGGAAAGGAACATATCGTGGTAAAGAAAAAGAGAGTTCATTGGTGTTAGAGGCAGTGATATCCTATGATTTATGGTTTTGGCATGCATTCTTTGGAATGACTAGATCCAATAATGACTTAAATGGGTTGGGTCACTCACAACTCTTTGACAAGCTTCTTCAAGGGTTAGCACCTCCTTGCAATTATGTCATAAATGTGCACCATTACGATATATATGGGTTATTATTATATGTGACATTGAAGATTCCTGAGCGTGTAAGGTTTAACAAGTATCAAATGGCAAAGAGGAAGGATGTCGAGCGTGCCTTTGGAGCTCTTCAATCAGTCTACAAGGCTGTTGGGTCGCCATGTAAGTATTGGAAAGAAGGTGACATGAATTTGATAATGAAATGTTGTATTATTTTGCATAACATGACTGTAGAGCATTCTTGTCGTGACCCTGCATGGGATGAGGTTGTAGCATGTCCGGTGGTACAATATTAAGGACCTTATGTTCATTATAGGGCATTACAGAATCCTGAAAGGTATCACTGACTACGAGCTGATCTTACCAAACACATTACACGACGTCCTGGTAGAGCTGGAGTGGGAGATGCTATTCTGGTGGAGTCGAGCATTGAGGGGTCAGAGTTAGAGAATGTTCCAGCTTTGTCAAGCGACATACCTCCACCATCTGACGATGCCCTGTCTGATTGAACTTCTGATGATAATCAACGAGTTCCTTGGTCAGCTGACCATGGTACTGCTTTCATTATTACCAAGATGTTGTTCCTGCTAATGCTGAAACTATTGAAGGTAGCGGGTGGTTTGAATATATGGCTGATTTTTCAGAATAGGGGATGAAGAAGAAGATGGAGAAGGAGACGAACAAGAAGATGAAGAAGAAGAAGATGAGTCAGGGGATTCATGGGATATCTTGGAATCAGAGACTTCTACAGACGACTCGTCAAACTAGTACTCCTCCAGTTCTCCAGTTCATCAAATTAAAAACATATACTCCCTCCGTCCCACATAAATTGAGCTAGTTCTATTTTGATTTTGTCCCACATAAATTGAGCTAGTTCTATTATATAGGTCATGTTTCTAATTTTACCCTTTTTATTGATTATTGTTATGAAATCTTAGTATGATAATTATTTATAATTTTATAGTCATGTTTATACTCGTTGCGTAGGTGTTTTAAAATGCTTTTCAATGATATAAAGTTTACAAAGATACGTGCTATAATTTGAGAGATATGCCGTTTCTAAATTTTACTATCATATTATTTATAAGGGTATAATTGAGAAAAACAGTAAAAAACTAATCTCTCTCTTCCTTGCCTTAATAATTGTGCAAATCCCAACTAGCTCAATTTATGTGGGACGGAGGGAGTATTACATTAGCTCATTCAACTGTATTGTGGTTTTGTAATAACCTTATTCTGAAAATTGTGAATGAGTATTGTTCAATGCTATGGCAGTGATATTATAATGTTCTTTTAAACTTAACAATTATCTCATCCCACTCCGGCTTAGCGAGAGGTGGAGTTGAAGGTGAAGCATGATTCTCGTTCTTCATCTTTCGTAATAGACATTTGTCAGACAAGTGGTCTCTCCCTCCACATGTGAAACAACCATGATTTTTATACTACTTCGGAGATTCAAAACCATAATTTGCTACATGCCTACTATGTTCAATGGCTGAATCTAACCATTCAAAGTCTCCACATTCAAGTTTTTGACACTTCAAAAACAGCCTCTTTGGACTTTTGTTGGTGTTAGACTCCAGGATCTTGCGAAACCCATCCTGATTTTGTTTGGTACATGCCGAGTAGATAAAAGGACATAACACACTTTTATGAGCTTCGGATTGACAGATACAACATTTGATGAGGGAAGAACACTGCAATAACATAAACAAATTATATTATAAACCATAACTAAGATTAAAAAGATGAAAAAAAGATTTAGAGAGCAGAAAGATGGAAAAATAAAGATGAAAAAAAAAACTAAACCTTAGAGCATTCCATGGTACTTTGATGTTTTTCGATTAAGAAGTTATGAAACAATTGATCTCTCATTGTTTGCATTTTATAAGTAAAAATGGATCCATTAGGCTCCGTTTTCAAGTATTTTCAAGTTCAAAAGTCAAAACTAGCCGTTATGGTTCAAACAACCAAATTTCAAATTTCAAAATTCAAATTTCAAATTTCAAACACATATTACATTTCATATTAAACAACAACAATACATTACTTATTAAAATAACAACATTACAACAACATTGGAAAACAACTAGTAGATAGGGTTAAAATAATTCAGACATTAAATTAAATTATTCACTAATCAGGGATCATATCCTCCATGATTGTTTTTTGAAGATTTGGTAGCATTCGTCGAACTTAAATCGGGTCCCTGTCTCTTCATGATATTCCTCTTTCGCAAGGAGGAACCTATCTGCACTGGACAAGTGTGGATTGCGAACTTGCATATCAACAAGAAAAATGAGTAACATATCAGCATCATTTTTAATCATCTTAAATCGACATTGAATCGACCTCTTAGACTGACCATTAGGATTGTCTCCGTCACCAGAGAACAAGACAAAAATATCAAAGATACGACTCCAACGAATGTTAAGGATGCCATCTTGAATTCCGACACGAGATCCAATAATAATAGCCATGTATGCTTGAACAATAGCAACATGTTCATCAGTAGTGTATTTAATAACCATATTGAAGTGATTAGAGAAACAAATTAAAAGAGAAAGAGAGAATCAACTAAAATGAGATCGATTGGGATGAAATGGTAGTTGTGAGGATAGATTGGATTTATAGTTCAAATACCCAACGGATTTATTTTTTACCGTTATAAATGGACGGTCGGTAGTGTTTTTACCGTTGTAAAACGAAGGGTTCGGATGGAGTGTGTGAGGAGTGTAACAAAAAAAGGTCAAACAAGTATTTAAATTTGATGGTTTCCTAGTAACCGCGGACATAAATTTGCGGCTTCATAGAAACCGCAGCGGCTTCTTAGAAACCCTATGCTGTGGTTTCTTGGTAACGGGTGAATAAGCCTTGTCTACATGGGGGTACCGATCTGTACCCCCATGTAGACATGGCTAGAGCATTTTCCCACAATGTGATGAAATTGTCTGTGGGGATTTATGTGCACCATAGTGCTTGCTCTTAGGATACCACAAATATTTTCGTGTCCAGAATCGCATCTTCTGTATCTTTCTTGTTTCAGAGTAAATATTCTTGCGTGCAGCCAATGTGATGTTAGTTGAACATGAGGTAGATGGGAATATATTTTGCCAGTCTTTTTTTCTCTTTCGGATATTGGTAGGTAGTATAGTCAAGACCGGAATGAATGTGGTTGGTCAGCCGAATTTGATATTTCCATCCCATTGATTGCGAATTTGTGTTTCTTGTTGAAATAGGTCTCCACAATGAACCCCATGAAAGCAATTGATGTTTATTAAGCCAAAGAATTTTAGCAACACAACAAGCTGGATATGGAAAAAACCAAACCATTAGTCAATTTAACTTGTCCAAGTGACATTAATTTGTCTACTGTTCGAGTGTTTATCTAGACCAAACTTTAAATTTGGATAATTTTGCTGTTGTCGATTTCGTTTCGAAAACAACTTCGATCTTATACTGTTTAGGGTCTCATCCTCTCGATCCCATTGTTCGTTTCCTGCAAGTTGCAATGGTGACTGATGGCAATTTGTGTTTTTTACTGTGGGCAGTAAAAAATCAGTGACGAGAAAGAATGACAGAAGGAATACAAAACAGCTTACTTTCGGTTGCTTTTTTCTTCTTTAGCAAATTATTCCTTCTTCTTCTTTCCCTTTATGCTGTACAAGAAAGAAATCACGCGTTATACAATTCACTATGCAGTTTTCGGTGTGCACATAACATGCTCACCTATTCTTTTTGTTAGGCATACCATATGTTGCATAGTGTGGTCCTCGTCCATTTTTGACTTTGAATTTTTGGGTGAAGCGTCTAAATTAGAGCATCTCCAATGGTAACATGATGTCTATCCTATGTGGTAGTTAGAGGTGTAAATTGTGCCATGCCAACACGTTAATTGCAAAGCACAACACGTTAAAATTTGGGCACAGCACAGCACGGCACGCGATAAAACACAGCACATCCACAGCACGTTAGCTTAGTGTGTTGTGTCGTGCTTGACTAATCGGTAGCACGACACAACACATCACGCGGCACAGCACAGCACGCGATAAAGCACATTACAGCACGCGGCACGGCTAAGCACGACACATCACGTGTAAAGCATGGCACAGTGCAGTACATTACATGTGTATTTCACACAAAAATGAAATCTACCTAATTATTACCATTATATTTTTGTTATTTTAATTAAATTTATGACAATACATAATATCTAATTTTATTAATTAAGTGATAAAAAAATATTTAGAAATATAATTGATGTTGTATATGTGTCTATTTGACGTTCATTTGGTAGAAAAACAAATAACGATACAATTGTTGTAATATAAAATTCAACTTATGTTTTTTTTTTTGGTAATAAAGTTGTATATTATGCAATATATAATATTAAATACAAAATTTTAATTAATTTTTTCAAAATTTATTATAATTAACTTGATAATTTATAAGATTATAAGCTATTTAAATATTTAAAAAACATTTTTTTAGGATGACGTAAATTTAGTGTGCCAGCACAGCACAGCACGGCAGAGCACGCTTATTCACGTGCCATGCCCGTGTGTCATGTCGTGCTTTGCTTTTTACTAAAAAAGCACAGCACGACACATCACGTTAAAATTGTTGGCACATCACAACACGACACATGGCACGTAAAAGCACGCCTTCGTGTGCCATGCCATGCCGGCACGTTTTACACCTCTAGTGGTAGTCTTTGTTTATGGATGTCATACCAAAATTTCCTTAAAAATAAGAGGTAAAGTTGAAACATCCCATAATCTTAATTTCATTGGTTAAAGAATTTTTTACACCATTGATTTTAGAGTTAAAATTTGGTCTTTAATTAGTAAGAGCATCTCCAACGGAAATAAGGTGTGATATTTATGTGGAAGGCGTTTAAGACATTCATAATGCTAAAATCCCTTAAATTTAGGTAAAAACTAAAAACCATCTCCAATGGAATATTTGCTTGACAACATAATTAGTCCACATGTAAAAAATCTAACTAGACAAAGAATTCTCAATCCAATAGTTTTTTTGTTTCAGATTTAAAAAGATTTTCACATCCTCAACCAGATCCTCTAAAACCTGAGGATCTTCCTGAGGAAGTGAATGTAACCGCCTCCTCACATTGACTCTCCACATTGCCGTGGAGAATAAAATTTGAGGAAAATGTCTAAAATCCTACTTTTCCTTTTAAATAGGAAATTATAACATCTCCATTGGAGATGCTCTAACCATAGATATAGGTGATTGGATGTTCACATCTTTAAGGAGATCTTCTAAAACTAGAGGATCTCTTAGAGGATGTGAGTGTAACTGAACAATAACTAAACCTCACATTCAAATATATATCACAATCCCATTGGCCACTAAAATAGGAAGCACAACCATTACCCATTGGAGATGCTCTTATAGACCGGTAATTGGAGGACCGAAGGGAGCTCTTCATGTGATGAGAGAATTTATTATTAGTTAGTCACAAATGGGTGTCCCTAAAATAATTTTGTTCTCACAATTACATGAAATTGAGATGAAATTTGAGGATAATCATAAAATTAAGATCAAATTCTTCTCGCACACTATTTACAAAATATACAAGTTTAAAAGTTTGCAAAACCTCAGTTAACTTAACTCAGAAAAAAGTATCACACGGGGCCGAGATGCGGGTGGAAAAAAAGATTCATGGATCGAATTTTCACTAATTTTGAAACACAGTCTATTTGGAATGGATATAATCGTCCCTGATTGCTGTCACCCAGAAAAAAACAGACATATCACAATCAAGAATTATCGAATCAAGATTTGATGACTTACTATTTTTTTTATCGGTCAATATACTATTTAAAACAAAAATATACAATGAAAGGGAATTCCAATGAGACTAACAATGAAGGTCTAGAATCAAAACTGCATATCTCCCTTCTAGATAAACCAGAACCCATCTTAGCCATTTTGTCTGCAGAGAAGTTTACTTCTCTGAAACTATGAATGATCTTCCAACTATCAACTTCCGGACAAGACCTGTTCCATCTTGTTACTGCCAACCAAGGTACTTTTCCACTATTAAAATAAAAAATCACAGACTTAGAATCTAATCTAAAGATGATATACCTAAGTTGATTTCTAATAGCCCACTCAACAGCACATAGAACTGCCATAACTTCTGCAACAAAGTTAGTTGCAATGCCAAGACCTCCAGCTACAGCAACTGGAACTCTGCCCCTACTATTTCTACCCACATAGCCATAACTAGCCTCTCCTGGGTTACCCCTTGAGGCTCCATCACAACAAAGTAGAATTTGGTTATCATTAGGTAGTTGAAACTAGAACTCCACCACTCTAACCTGCTTCACTTTTCTACATTTCAGTCCAAAAATATCTCAGAACTTGCAAGTCATAGGAGGAGTTCCACATTATCTTCTTCATCCTAATGTCACACTCAGAAGTAAGCTTAGTTATCATGTCTTGAATCAGCTGAATATTAAACTTTCCATTTTCATAAATCATCTTTTTTTATGGTAAACCATAGTTCTCTCAGTGTTATAAAAGCTGCAGTTTTCCATATTTCCTTTACTGCTGGACTTTTTGAGTTTGGTACATTCGACAGTTCAGTGAAAGATTGTGGATTAACAAATCTAAACTTTCCACTCAACCATAACCAGACATTTCTACTATTGTCACATTCCCATAACAGATGATTCTATCTTCTTCACGCTTCTTGCAGAAAATACACCTTCAGGGAAGTTGGAACTTTCTTTTCTTCATATTTTCATCTGTTGAACATACTCCACTATAGCAATCTTCCAAACCATACTTGCAATGCTAGGATGTATACTAGAATCCCAAATTTTCTTTGGCCACTAAAGTTTGGGATGCTTCATTCTTACACTTTTAGCTGCAAATGCCACACTAAATTCACCAGTAGTATTAAAAATCCATACTCTCCACCTATTCAGACTTAATCTCTGGTTCAGACGCATTTAAATCAGCGAGAAATATTCTAGTGATTCATGTAATCAAATCTCTAACAAGCATGGTGTTAAGTGACGTGTACGCTGGTGCACCCCATCCTCCCTCTGTACTAACACAGCAGTCAAACATCCAGAGAATCAACTCACGTGCTCACAATCTACACCCAACAAACAAAAAGTCGCTGTCTCCGTTACGTCCGAATAAAACGAAAAAACGTTTTCAACCACTACCGTTATCTGGTCTCCACAGATGAATTTACGATCTTCAACTAATGAAATCAAGAACTCATTCAAACAAAATTAAATCTCTGTCTTTCTTGTTGCTTTTACATTAATTCCCCATTCCCAAATCCAAAACCCCTCACCAGTTTTCTTCCGATTCTGAATCTAATTATTTCTTCATTCATTCAGTTTTTCTGAAATCAAGTGTGGGTCCCACCACCTAGATCTGTGCTCTTCCTGAATCCCCTCCTAATGTTCCGATAAGAATCCCTAATTTTTAGGGATTTGATGATGAAACTGCATTTTTCGCTTTCGATGACGAAGAGAAATTCACATTTCCAGTTTAATGGTGGTAATCTAGACAGAAAATGGTTGATACTATTATTAACCGGAGCCTCAATCCTCTCACTGATTTTACTTCTCCTAACAACATTCAGCAAATCAGACCAAAAATCAAATGTCCCGATTGATTTATATTATGTGGGTAAAACTGATTTAAAATCGGTTTCGAAGCCGCCAAGACTGGCGTATTTGATATCGGGGACGAAAGGAGACGGGCCACGAATGAAGAGATTGTTGCAAGCAGTGTATCATCCATGGAATTATTACCTGTTACATCTTGATATCGAAGCGACAGATAATCAGAGGATTGAGTTAGCTAAGTATGTTAAGTTTGATGCGGTGTTGAGGAGGTTTGATAATGTGAAGGTGATTGGGAAAGCAAATGTGGTTACGTATAAAGGGCCGACGATGATTGCGGCGACATTACATGGTGTGGCGATTTTGTTGAAGCAGGGGTTGGAGTGGGATTGGTTTGTTAATCTTAGTCCTTCGGATTATCCACTCATGACTCAAGATGGTATGGTTCCTTTTTGAATTTTGGTTAATTTGTGAAATTTTGATGCATTACATTTTTGTGTAACTCTATGTTGCCTCGTGTGTGTGCAATGCATTTAGTTTTGATTATGTACTGTTGTTCTTAGATGTGTTTAGCTAAATGTATAAATGCTGGGGGTTTATCGGTTTAGAATGTAGTGTGTCAATTTTCTTTTGTAAAGTCACTACACTGTTAAGCGAATTGTTCATATGAGCAAAGACATAGATGTTACTTTAGAGCAGTGGGTGATGGGATAAGCATTACTACTTGGTACATTTTTATGGCTTGGGATTGTGCAATTGTTACCCAATATAGAGAGCAACAGACAAACCTTTTCGACGAATCATATTTGAACATCTGAGTGTTAGGGCTTTAGAATGTAGGGGGTCACTTTCCTTTTTGTTGCCTTGTATGTGCGCTGCATTTAGGTTTGGTTATATATTGTGTTCTTAGATTTTTTTAGCTGATTGTATGAATACTTGGGTTTCACTGGTTAGAATGTAGTGTGTCAATTTTCTTTTGTAAAGTCACTGTAATGTTAAGTGAATTGCTCGTATGAGCAAAGACAGAGATGTTAGAACAGTGGGTGATGACTGATGAGATAAGTGTAAGTACTTCGTAGAGATTTATGGCTTGGGATTGTGCAATTGTTCTACTGAGGGCCCAACATAAGAATGAGAGGCAAACCTTTTCGACGAATCATATTTGAACTTTTTGAATGTTATGGCTTTAGAATGTAGCGGGTCACTTTCCTTTGAAGTCACTATATTGTAAAGCCAAATAGCCAATTGATGTAACAATAATAAGAGATGTTGATGTAAAACAGTTGATAATGGTATTACAATCAATAGAGTTTGTATGGCATTGGATTGTGCTGTTGTTCTGTCCCTCGTGAGGGCCGGTTATAGACAACGACAGATACACCAATCTTAGTAGTGGAAGATCACTAGTGATTGTTCTGTGTCCATGAGGACTTGATAACTGTGAATTCATTGGGCAAATACTAGATAAGGATATTTTGATAAACCACGACTATGTCCCTCGTATCTGTCAAACACTATTTCAACATGGAAAATTAAAACATGCCGATCTTTTGCCGTGTTGCATTCAAATTGATCAAAATATCTACTTGTGTTGCATTCAAAGAGAAATCTGCACTTGTTTTATTTGGGGCAGGGTGCACGTATCTTCAAACCAGGTGTTTGAGTAGAAATGGTTGAAAACTGACCTTATCCTAGTTGTTGTGCTTTCCGTACTTTTTTCATAAGAAATCTACAACTACATTAGTTCATGTTGTATTGGTTTTATCAGTTTGTTGACTCTCTTTTCTCATTTTCTCTGCAGACATTCTTCATGTTTTCTCATACTTGCCCAGGGATTTGAACTTCCTAGAGCATACTAGTGATATTGGTTGGAAAGAGTAAGCATTTTTCCAATAAAAAGGATAAGAAAAATTTCCATTCAATCGTTGTGGAATTCTGTAGCGACTTACATCAGTTCTCCTATTCTTACATTTGCTTGTAGGTCTCAAAGAGCAAGGCCTCTTATTATTGACCCTGGACTATATCATTCAAAGAAGTCTGATGTATTCTGGGCCAAAGAGAAAAGGACTATTCCCTTCTCCTTCAAGCTATTCACAGGTACTGATTTAAAATTGGTGCCATTAACTTCTCTTTTCTATTTTATTTTGATATCCAAATTCCTGTATCAGCACTTACTTTTGTAATTGAAAATTTGCTCTTTCATGTATAAACGACTTCAAATTCTAGGAACAGTGAAATGCTTTACGAATGTTACATGGTTCTGGGTCTCATTATCTAACTTTATTTATGGATTGGGGGGCAAACTAAACTATGGAACTCACAAATAGCTATCCACCTAGATTATAACTTTCCTGGCTTACAAATGATCCCGATGCGCCAGTCGAAATCGGTGTTTGTTTTTTGTTTAGCAGCACTCTCTTTTTAAAAACATAGCTTTCGCAATCTGACCATAGATCCTGCAAGATAGTCCTGATTTTTCTATCCTACCTTATTCTATTATCATGTACATACTGCTGTTTTAATAGGTTCTGCGTGGGTGGTGCTGTCAAGATCATTCTTGGAGTTTACTGTGTTGGGATGGGATAATCTCCCACGTACCCTGCTAATGTACTACACAAACTTCCTTTCATCCCCTGAGGGCTACTTCCACACTGTTATATGCAACTCAAAGGATTACCAGAACACAACTGTGAACCATGATCTGCATTACATAATGTGGGATAGCCCGCCTAAGCAGCATCCCCTCACATTAACATTGCAACACTTTCACGGAATGGTCGAGAGTGGTAGCCCATTTGCACGTAAGTTTGCTAAAGATGATCCTGTCTTGGACAGGATCGACAAGGAATTGTTAAGGAGATCAGATGGTCGGTTTACACCAGGTGGATGGTGTTGGGGAAGTTCAATATTTGGTAGAGATCCTTGCAGTGTTTATGGGAATCCAGACATCATCAGACCATCTGTAAGTTCCAAGAGACTAGAAAACCTCCTACTGAAACTTCTTGATCCTGAAAAATTCAGGTCTAAACAGTGTATATAACAGTAAAAATTTCTAGAACACGATGCAATCAAATGTTTCTTAGAGCTTCTCCAATGGAATGTGTGAGGAAAAAACTCTTCTTCCACGTCGGATCCATGTTCAATTTTCCTAAAATGGTTCTCCAACCCTAACCTCTATAATTAATATTATGATGATATGGTTTAATTTTAGGAAGACATCCTCTAAGTGAACCTTTAGAGGATGTCTTATTAATTAAATTAGATCTTATTACTAAATATAAGAGAAAATATTGTTTGTTTTGTTAAGAAAATCTATAGATTAAATTGAAAATATATTATATCAAAGCAATGAATAGTTCAAAATACCAAAAACTATTTGTGGCTACCACTTTTGTGATACCACTACTACCAACATGAGGTGGCAATTAAAATTCTTACCACATCATCCAAGGCCCCACCATCAATTTAATTATCGTCTTCTTTATCTTCTTCTTCTTTATCTTATCTCACTATTAGTTTTACGTCGAGTAAAACATGACCCAAAATCTTTTAATGTCTACTTCAGTTTTATGATTTCATTAGTCGTGACGATCACCGGTATTCTTTTACTTGCAAAATTGATGGAAAAATCTGAGTTTGAGTGCACTTCGAATTTCTGAGGTGAACAGATTTAGAGAATGAAGGTTTTCATTATTATTACAGAAGAAGGATAAACGTTACAGTGTAATGATTTAGGACAGGACATTTATAGCTACATTACAGACTGACTCAGTCATACAAGAGCTGACTCATTACAAACGTCTGACTCATTCTAATATACTCTAATATCCCCCCGCAAATGGATGAGGGCACCTCAGAACATTTGACAAACAAAAAACAGAGTACAAAACATAGTTCAGACAACACAAATTAACAGAACAGTGAAGTAGAAACATAACTTGTTTATAGAGTAGGTGTAGTTGTTGAGGTAGTGATCAGAAGCTGTAGAAGTCAGTAAGACAGAACTGTAGAAATGTAGTGATCAAGTACTGCAGCAGCATCAATAATAGGTACACAGTAGTAGTTGGTGAATTAGGTGTAGTTCTTGCTGTAGTAGATAGAATTGCGCCTCCAGAATTGAAAAACCCATCAAATCATCTTATCAACACATGTGCAGGATCAGTAGAAGCTTGTAGTCTTGTACTCTTGATATCTGTTAACTCACACACACCCCTGTCATTGATTAGCAAGCCATACTCTCACTCTCCTTTGTATGCAAACACCACCAACACTTGCAGTAATGAAAAATCACAAAACTGCAGCCAACTTAGTAGACAATTGATGTAGTATTTAGTTTCTCCAATCACCAAGCACAAAACAGCAGCACTAGTCATTTTATAGAGCAACTCTTCAAGTAAGAAAACTGTCAGTAACACCTGTTGTAGCTGAGAAGAGTATGAATCTCATGAAAGCACCATTCTGCCATTGAACAAAGACCACCAACAGCAGAAAAACCAAAACACCATACTTCACAGCTTGCCCCATCATCTAATAGAGTAAGGCTAGTTAGTGAAGCAGTTGAAATGTTGGAGTACAACACCAAAACAGATGCAAAAGTTGATGTAGAAACAGTAGACAAATCAGTTGTTGAAGTTGATGAAGTAGTAGTTGAAATAGTTGAATAGTTGAAGTAGAAGTAGTTGTTGAAGTTGTTGAAGTATTAGTTGAAGTAGAAGTAGTTGTGAAGTATTATCAGCACTATTAGTAGAAGAAGCAGTAGTTGGCAAATACAGCAGCAACAGTTGATAACAACTCAATATTTAGTTGTTGAAGTATCAGTATTTTCAGCAGCATCATCAACTAAATTGCACAGCATAGTAGAACAATAGGTAATGAAAAAGTTGTTGTCCTCTGTTGGTTAAGAGGCTCAAAATGTTGTTGTTGTCCTCTGTTGGTTAAGAGGCTCAAATTGTTGTTTAGAAATGGCTATGTTGTTACAAAAGATTATACACCAAATCTGAAAAGGTTGTTGATATGATTGGAGACCCTGTATATATAAAAGAACGGCGAGTGATTTTGGAGTTAGAAGATAGGAGATGACCGACTATAATCCTCTAAACAATCTTCCCCAAGAAATCCCATTGAATATATTTTCTAGATTACCAGCCGAGTCTGTATTAGTTTGTAAAGAAGTATGCAGAGGCTGGAGAGATTTCCTCCACTTTCATGCTAATACAACATACTTTGCGGGTCTGCATCTTCGGTGTCATTATGGTTCTGATTCTAGGACGATGAGTTTCTTGGTCTGTGACAAAGATGCTCCAGAATTCTGGTACTTAGAATACCATGGCGACGACAAGCGGACTAATTACCGTGTAATGTTCAGAGTTCCTGAAGGCGCATGTGTAAGGCTAGTTGGTTCAGAGAATGGATTGATTTGCATATCAGTCAAGACCGAATACAAGGGCATCCCTGCAATCCGAGGTAGTACGGTAACAGACAGTCCAGATGAGCCTTACTGCATCTGTAATCCCGTTACTAAAACATTCGTGACTCTTCCAGGGATATTAATCAACGAGAAAAAAAGTGTTCACATTGTGCACGGATTTGGCTACCACCCTTTAACGAATGCATATAAGGTTGTTAGAATATGTTATGTAGGCAACCCGAACCACCGCTCCTTCAAAGGACAGGTAGAGGTGTATACACTTGGGAGTGGCAGCGGGTGGAGAAGTGTGGGAGAAACTGACTATTACTTCAAGCCGAAACGTTCCAGCAATCCTACAGGTGTTTGTGTTAATGGAGCTCTCCATTGGCTCTGTGATGATTTAAAAAGTATTGTGGCCTTCGATTTGGCTGATGAGACGTTCCACTTG
>JAJJMA010017687.1:0-13305 GCA_023529015.1 Papaver nudicaule | reverse complement strand
TGGAATGGATGGGAATAGATCAATATATAGAAACCGTTATAATATGAGGAAAAGAGAAGCAGCCAGAGATTTGCTAGAGAGAGGACTTCTAAAATAAGACACTGTTATCAATGAGGATGAATTTTATGGCAGAAACAATTAACCAGCCCTAGACACAACAGTAATATTAATTGGCCATTTAAGGCATTCACCCAACATGTACCTAGTATGTAGTATCTGTTACTGGTATACCCTACGTTATCTCAATGGTTGGACTTGGAGGATTATATCGCAGGACCATGGACTCATGTGCATAAGATAAAGCTCTATTCAACTACAAAGACGAATGACAATGATGATGTTGTTGGAATCTTGCAACAATGAAACTTCAAATGTTAGATGTATCAATTGAAATATATATATATATATATGAAGAAATGTATAAGGCATGAACAATTTCTAGGATTCCTACGAGGACAGAGCCACTAGTTCGACTAGTTGTCCTTAACAAATTAGTCCGCGGGTACACTCAAAAATGAGTGATGCTATACCCCAACAACGGAGATTTGTCCAGGATAGAACTGCCCGATACAGCGATTGTCAGCACAACAAACACTGTCCATTTATCGAACTTAGCAACTGGCCGGAAGGGAAATAAACACGCAGTGCACAAATCAAAGCGAGAAGAGGGGAAAAGACATCAGGATAGTAGCTGTGTCTGGGGTAATTAGAAATGAAAACTCTTTTTCATTTTATAGTGGAAAACCAGAGGTGAATTAATGCCTAAGTTAATTACGGAAATAAATTCAATATTCATGACATAAATTAATATAAACGTTTTGGAAATAAATCTGTCATTATGTTGACATAAGTTTCAAATATTATTTTAGGCATGAAAAAGATATTCACCAAAGTCATTCGCCCCAAAATTGAGTAAGTCATTCAAAACGGAATTAAAATATTTTATTTTCCTTAAGAAAATAAAAGATTTAATTTTGACAAAAAGGAAATGGTTCTTGTTGGATAACTCTACATGTGCTCAAGCCTGACAAGGCCAGTTTGCCCCATGTTCAAATAGCAAAGGCATGCGCCCGCATCCACCCATATGGTACTATTGTGAATCAGCTTATATGGTGGTGTACCTCTTAAAGGTCATTTCATTCACTCATGAAAATGAGCAAGCTCCTTGGGTACCAAGAGGTCCCAAGATCAAATCTAACCAAGACCAAAAAACATTTAATAAAAACTCATTTTCTCCAACAGATGTGTAATGGTATTGTTCGTTGTACTGGCTGTTTAATCTTGGCCTTGCCGACCAGTCTAAAAAAAATGCAAAGACAGATAGCAAATTGACAAGGAGACATCATACAACTCAAGACATGCTTCGCACCAGAAAACCAGGAGGATACTAGTGTGTGCAGTCCAAAAACACCTTTTAAATGGCATACCTCAGGATGGGACTCTATGCTGGCTTCTAGTGCAGGAAGTGACTTTATAGATCGGTCATAAAGGAAATTCATAAGATGGTCTTGGACTCTTGGGGAGTTCAATACAGACAACATTAACTAGTTACTTAGTGACGGCGAAACAACATATAAGCTGAAATAGGTGTGGGTGTAAATAGTGTGGGTGCTTTTATCCTTCTGTATCAGTTATTTCTGTTTTACTGTAACTGTCTGTACAGCTGTTATGAGCTGTCTTAGTCTACACTGTCTGTATATATAGTGCTTCTGTCTCCTCCTGTAACACTGAAATATCAATATAGCTTTTGTGTTTTCCTTGCTCTGATTATCTCACATGGTATCAGAGTTGGTTAATTCTTTGATCCAATCTTCATCAGAAGCTTAGGAATTTCACATGCACTTTGATAAAAATTCCTGATTCAGTAGATATTTTTCAAAAATTTCAATCTACTTCAGTTTCCATTCTTTTCAATTTCATTTTCTACATCTAAAAATTTCTAGATCTCAGTTTCAGAGATCTGTATAATCTTTCGAAATAGTTGCAATATCTCCTTCTTGAATTTTGTTTCAAGAAAATTTAATAGTTCAATCAAATTTAACAAATCTTGATCAAGAATCTGATTTCTTGATTTTCTTGATTTCAAAATTACTTCAATTCATGTTGATTTCCGCTGCAAGAAGGTCTGAAGATGGAGAACAACAACAACAATCACAACAACAACAATCAAAACAACAACAATCAGAACAACAACAACAACTATCAGTTCAACATGCCATTCAACAACATCACCAACTTTGTTTCTGTTAAGTTGGACTCCACAAATTATCTTATGTGGAAGGATCAATTTGAGAGTATTTTGATCTCTACAGATCTTTATAGCTATGTTGATGGAGTTGAGGAAGAACCACAGAAGTTTGTACCGGTTGGTGGTATTCAACAACTCAATCCGGCTTGGTCTTATTGGCGCAAAGTAGATCGGTTCGTAGCTAGTTGCTTAAAGCATACAATGACTCCAGCCATCTATGCTGATGTTCTAGGTATGACTTCATCTTATGAGATCTGGCATTATCTTGAAACTACTTATACTTCTCAATCAAATGCTAGGAAGAGAATGCTTAGAACTCAGCTTCAAAATGTTAGAAGGAATAATCAGACTATTGAACAATATCTGAGTGGAATTAAGGCTATTAGTGATAGTCTTGCTGCCATTAATGCAAAAGTTAGTGATCAAGATCTCATGAACCACATCTTAAGTGGTTTAGGAAGAGAGTATATTGGCTTTGTGGTTGCTACTGAGTCAAGAGATGTACCATACACCTATGCTGAGCTAAAGGCAAGATTAATTAGTCATGAGCAGTTCTTGAAGTCACAAGAAAATGAGTATACTAGTCATTTTGATGCTCAGAACTCAAGTGCAATGTATGTTCAGCATAACAACAGAAATGGAGGTAATAACAAGAATAAGAACAACAAGAACAATGGTAATGGTGGTGGTAATTTCAGAAATAGTCAGTATCATCAGGGCAATTCCTCTAACAGCAACAAATTCAGAAGCAACAATTTTCATCATGGAAGTACTTCTCATACTGGTGGCAGTAATGGTTCTGGTGTCAGATCTGTTGGTGGTCAGACTATAGATTGGTCAACTGTGGAGTGTCAGATCTGCAAGAAGACAGGACATTCAGCTACTATATGTTATTTTAGATATGATCCAGATAAAAACTCAGTTAGTAGTGTTCAGAGAGCTTTTGCAGGTATTGAGCTTAATGCTGCTACAATGGATGAAAATGCTACTTATCCTGCTGCTACAAATTGGGTGTCTGACAGTGGAGCTACAAATCACATGACAAATGATGCTTCCATACTTACTAATGCTGCTCCTTATGAAGGTAACAGCAGTGTGATGATGGGCAATGGTAAGTTAGTACCTATATCTTTGATTGGAAATACTTTGATTAAACACCTGCTAGAACTTTCAAGTTGAAGGATGTGTTTTATATTCCATCTTTGAAGGCTAATTTACTGTCAATTCAAAAGTTTACTAAAGATAATGCCTGTTATTTTGAATTGACACCTTATGAGTATCTAATTAGAGATATTGCTACAAAACAAGTACTAGCTAGAGGTTCTGCTTACAACAATTTGTACCCACTTAGGTCACTTCCTCACCCTGCTTCAACATGCTTTCTTTCCACTGCTGCTTCTACTTCAAACTGGCACAATAGGCTTGGTCACCCTGTTGCTGCTATTCTACAAAAACTTCAGTCTAAAAAAGTTATTCAGTGTATTTCATCTTCATCTGTTTCTATGTGTGATCTTGTCAGTTAGGCAATTATGTCATAAGTTGCCATTTTCTTTGTCTAATAGATTGTCTACTGGTCCCCTAGTTGATTCATTGTGATGTATGGGGACCAGCACCAGTAAGTTCACTTCTTGGTTTTAGGTACTACATAGTCTTTATAGATGACTATAGTAGATTTCATTGGATATATCCTATGAAAGTCAAAACTGATTGTCTTGTATCATTTCAGCATTTCAAGTCAATCAATGAGAATCTTTTTAGTACTAAAATCAAGAGTTTTCAAGTTGATGGTGCTTTTGAACTTACTAAAGGTGTATTCAGAGAATTTCTTGATAGTTGTGGCATTTCTGTAAGAATTTCTTGTCCTAATACCTCTCAGCAAAATGGCACAGCTGAGAGGAAACATAGACACATAACAGAGGTTGGTTTGACCCTTCTTTTTCAAGCTCATTTACCAAAGTTTTTCTGGTATGATGCTTTTCAGACAGCTACTTTTCTCATTAACAGAATTCCAACAAAACTGCTTCATTATGTTTCACCCTTTGAAGTTCTGTTTAACAAACCACCTGATTATTCACTCCTTAAAGTCTTTGGCTGCACATGTTATCCATATTTGGTCCCTTATAGAGATGATAAACTTAGTGCAAAATCAGCTAAGTGTACTTTCATTGGTTATAGCCTGCAACATAGAGGTTATAGATGTTATGAAAACTCTACAGGAAAAGTTTATGTTTCCAGACATGTTAACTTTGATGAGTCAAGCTTTCCTTTTCAGCAGTCTAATACTTCATCTGTATCTCTTGAACTCATTCCTGACCAACCAGATTCATCTGGTTCACAGTCTCCTTCTATTGAGTCTTCAATTACTACTCATTTTGCCCCTAATGTTTCATCTCCAATGATTACAAGATCTAAAGTGGGTACTAGAAAACCTAAGCTATTTCCTGATTTTGTAGTTAATCATAAGGCTAAACATCCTATAGGTGCTGCATTTACTGTTTTAGTACATAGCACTGAGCCTAAAACTTACAAGGAAGCAGCTCATAATCCTAAATGGGTGAGGTCAATGGATGAAGAAAATACAGCTCTGAAGAATAATGACACCTGGATTTATGTGAAGAGGGAACCTTGGATGAATGTTTTAGATAGCAAATGGGTGTATAAGCTGAAGTTGAAGGCAGATGGGACTGAAGAGAGGCATAAATCAAGACTTGTAGCAAAGGGTTTTGGACAGATAGATGGTGTTGATTTTACTGATACATATGCTCCAGTTGTTAAAGCAACAACAATTAGAACAATGCTTACTATAGCTCTATCAAGGAAGTGGAGTGTGAAACAATTGGATGTTTCTAATGCCTTTTTACATGGAAATCTGAAAGAATGTGTGTTCATGAAGCAGCCACCTAGTTATGTGGAGAAGGGAAAAGAAGATTATGTGTGTATGTTGAAGAAGTCATTGTATGGTCTGAAACAAGCTCCAAGAGCATGGTTGAAAGATTTAGCTCTCATCTGTTCAAGTATGGGTTCAAACAGTCTAAATGTGATCATTCACTATTTATCTATAACTCAGATGAAGGGATGATGCTGCTGCTTTTGTATGTAGATGACATCATCTTGACAGGTAGTTCAACTACTCTTTTGTCTTCTTTAACTAGTTATCTGAGTGATGAATTTGCAATGAAAGAACTGGGAGATTTGCATTATTTTCTGGGAATTGAAGCAACCAGAAATAACAAAAATAATACAATGTTATTAACTCAAAAGAAATATACATTGGATTTACTGATTAAAGCTGACATGGTTGATTGTAAGCCATGTAGTACACCGGTTGCTAATGGTCCAAGAAGTTCTCTGTATGATGGTGATTTGTTACAAGATCCTTTATTCTACAGAAGTCTGGTGGGGGGTCTTCAATATGTGATTATGACAAGACCTGACATAGCTTATGCTGTAAGCTATGTGTCTCAGTTTATGCATCAGTCAACAACCACACATCTGCAGCTAGTCAAGAGAATACTGAGATATTTGAAAGGTAGTATTGGTTCAGGTATTACTCTGGGTTCTGCAAATTTAACATCTCTAGTTGCTTATACTGATTCAGACTGGGCTGGATGTCCTGACACAAGGAGAAGTACATCTGGTTACTGTGTATTTTTGGGGAATTCATTAATTTCTTGGAACACAAAGAAACAACCAACTGTTTCCAGATCAAGTGCTGAGGCAGAGTACAAAGCACTAGCAAATGCTTCTTCTGAACTGTTGTGGGTTTCTTATCTACTGAAGGAGCTGGGATTAAATCTTCAACAACCATTTACTATTTATTGTGATAATATGAGTGCCAGCTGTCTTGCAAGTAATCCTGTGTTTCATGCAAGAACAAAGCATATTCAGATTGACTATCACTTTATAAGGGATCTCATTATTGCTGGTTTTCTGATCATCAGGTTTGTTCCTTCACTAAAACAACTTGCTGATGTGTTTACTAAGGGATTGAGTAAAGAGCTGCATCACATTTTGGTTTACAAACTTATGTACTTTACTGGTACATCGTTTGAGGGGGAGTATAAGCTGAAATAGGTGTGGGTGTAAATAGTGTGGGTGATTTTATCCTTCTGTGTCAGTTATTTCTGTTTTACTGTAACTGTCTGTACAGCTGTTATGAGCTGTCTTAGTCTACACTGTCTGTATATATAGTGCTTTTGTCTCCTCCTCCTGTAACACTGAAATATCAATATAGCTTTTGTGTTTTCCTTGCTCTGATTATCTCACACAACACTTGTGCAATTTCCATTAATATAGAATGGCATGCAAGTTTTAAGCCATAAAAAATAACCAGAGCACCTTTAATAGGCTAAAGATGAACTAATTAAACGTAATACGAAAGAGACACCAAATACAAGAGTAAGGCATTGTTCACTACAACATGATAGAAATGAAACTGAAAAGAGAAAAGAAGAAAGTAGAATGATAAGAAAGTGTACTTCACTTGTCAAGGCAGCACTGGCATTTTGACATGCAGCTGGATTAATTTCAGGAAGAGTGCTAATTAGAGGCAGTGATGATGGTGGCAAATCATTAATGTCTCTCCAATGCATCGTCTATATGGGTGATGAGGCCTAAATTTGGATTCCAGATGAAGTTTCGATACTTCCCATAACTTAAAGATCTTGTGTAATTGTGCCACCTTCAGTGACAAAATCTCAAAGTACTTGGGGAAAATTAACTTGAGCATCTGTAAACATGATTCCAGGAATCGCAGATAAATTAGCCAAATCATGTTTCATGTATTCAAACACAAGGTACGTGAAAACTTTGTGTGAGCGCATAAATCTTTTTGTTTAGATTATGAACTCACAATCAATATCGCAGCATACATGTGAGTGCGACACAATAATAATATCAGAGATATAACTTTGGAGAATACCAATGCGAACTAACTCATTGCGTAAGACATAAACAGTGGTAAACATGTTCTATATATGCTTTAATTAATTACATTTATGGGTCGTGATAAAGGTATATAATTGATTCCGCACGGAAAGTCTGAACGGTATCATCATGCTTGAATTGATATAAAGGCATAAAATATAAGATAAATCAAAGATATATTGCTAAACAAGTAGGATCATGACTCATAATGCATAAGCCAGTCATACCCAAATAATAATGAAATCCTCTCAACTCTTGTATGAGTATCATTGAAGTGGTATAAGCTATATTTGAGTGATTAATCGGACTTACAAGTGTATAATAATAGCTTTTGTTACTTCTAGACTAGGATGAGTTCATAATAAGACACTCTCTCTCTCTCCTATCCTAGATCTCTCCTGATTTTGGTCGACCCCTTTCTCAATGGAAGGGGTTTGTTCATCATACTAATCCCGTGCGTCTTGCATTGGTACGGTTTGATATGTATGCGGTTCTTTAACATCTCTGTGCGGCATGGAAGGAGTCTGCTGCTGCTGGCGCCCACTCTGCCGTCATCCACATCCGAGATGACGAAACACCTCTTATTCCAGAGGAGTCTCACCAAAGAGAAGGACAACCACCCCTCTACGTCACGGCGGACGATTTGGATAGGCTACTGCGAAATCGGGAAAGAGAGATGGCGCTACCTGTCCACCAGCACCGACTGCCATACCCATACGAAGTGCAGAGGGTTGCTCTCCCCAAAGGGTATGTTTCTCCCATGTTTTCCTTGTATGAAGGAACTGGGAACGCTCGTGAACACGTCTCACGATTTTTGGAGTCACTGGGAGAACACGAATACAACCATGTATTGCGGCTCAAGGAATTTTCAAAGTCTCTCACTGGGAGAGCCTACACCTGGTACAATAACCTCGCCCTAAGCAGCATTGGTACATAGGGTGAGATGGTGGACGCGTTCTACCGCAAATACTTCTTCGTGTCTAAACAGGTAACACTGTCAAACCTAGGCAGGATGTTCCAGAGACCCAGCGAGCATCCAAACGACTATGTCAAGAGATTCAGAATCCAAGCTCCCGATTGCCATGACCCGAATGTCACAGAACTACAACTGGTAGAACTCTGCATCAACGGAATGATTCCAGTCTACCGAGCCCTCTTGGAAAACCTCCGCTTCCAGACCTTCTCTGAACTCCATGAAGCCGCAAAGAGATCTGCCACCACTGCACCTGCACTATTACAACGGGTTAGTCAATTGTGACTTAGATAGATTTCTAAGGAATTCCCAATTCCATTGTTATTCAATAGAGATTTTAGGAGAGTCTCCAAAAGTCTTTTGTTATTGGATAAATATTTTTTTAAAGTCATTTAAATTCTCTAGAAATCCATGTTATTGCATTGAGACTCTTTGGGAGTCACTCAAACACCCTTGTTATTGGATTGGGACTTCGAAATCATTGATTTGTTGGTTTTAGAGATTTTGGGAGACTTTTGTAGAAAAATAGGCATGGTAGAAATCTCTCATACAAAGGTGAGATTTCGGAAGACTTGCATTTTATGTTTGTGGAGATGAAAAATTGTGGCACAAAATTCCACTATGGAAGAACAAGATACTCCGCTAATGTAACTCCACTATATGGAACACATATATAGCATTTAGAGTGGAAATGTCAAAAACCAATTTTAACCCATCAATAATTATCGGATTATGCTGTTTCATTGCACATTTCGTTTTTGTCTTCATTGCACATTTTGTTTTTGTCTGCTAGTAGCTCACTCAAATATTGCAAAATAAACAATTGTATAAGTAAGGTACCAGCTGCCAACAGAGTCTGCAACATTTTTGGTACGCTTGTTTTACTTGGTAAGATGTTCTTCTTTCGAGAAAGGTAAGAGAATATATATTTTCAAGAGATATTTTCAAACAAGATAGTGTTAAGAGAATACTTTATTAAGAAATTCGGATATGCAATATTTGATGCCAATAAACAAGATTATTATGCAATATTTGAGTATGATAGTCAAGATTTTAGTTACTGTACATAGGGTTATTTTTTGATCCATATAATGCTACAATCTACCTTATACACGACAACTATAAAAATTCTCATGCGATTTGTATTGACAAGCGACATATATTTTACTAGGTATTTTGTGGCGCTTTTATCATTTTAACATTCATAATAAATAAAAGTTGGTAAATGTTATGAAATTTAGTTTTATCCATTTTTTTTGTCTCTACAAATCGCAAAGACTCTCTAAATTCATTAGAATTGTATCTACAAATCACTAAAATACTCTCAGAGAGTCGCTGAAAATTTCTCAGGGAATCAATTGAAATCTCTAGATTTCCAGAGAATCTCTGAAGTCACTGAAATAAAAAGTCACTCAAAATCTATATAATTCTCATTTGATTACCACCTTGTTAGAAAGAGCTAAACCTCTGAGGAACGATGAAGCCCGTAGTACTCGTGGAGACAGGAGACTGATCAATAAATAGTATAATAGCAGTCTACCTCTTTTTGGGCACTGTCAGCGAATGAGGGAAGAGGAAGAGAATGCCACGGAGGTGACACACCCAAAATGCACGAACTCGGCTCGAGGGACCCCGAATAAGAGCGTGAACCAAGGCAGACCACAACAACCGGAGATGCGGAGGCAAAAGGATAGACCAGAAGTACCTGACTACCCGTTCCCCATGGAGGAAGTACTAGAGTTGTTAGATACTTGGATCCAAGCGGAGCGATCGAACTCCCTCCAGTACGACAACCCCCTACAATCGAGGAAGTAGCAAGTCCAAGGTATTGTCGCTACCACCGAGTCACTACCCACTCTACCAGAGATTGCTTTAGCCTTAAGCGAATCTTCCAAGCCAAGGTAGAATCCGGAGAATTACACCTGGGAAATGAAGGTGTATACCAAGACCCTCTACCGGTGCGAACATTCACTTCCTGAGGAGCTAGTAAACGAGAGAGTGGAAGGGATAATGTATCAACTATGTGAGACTCTCTGTCTCTCAAAACCACAGCGGAAAGACATGTTCATGGCGTTGAACATGGTAGTATTAGGCAGACGCCTACCCTTCAAGGAAGCCGACGAGCAAACAATATCCAAGCATTGAGAGCCAGCAGAAGGACAGGGCTGGGGACTTCTCACAACCGCTCACCTCTTCCATGCTAAATTCCCGAAGACACTCATCGACCCTGGGTACCCGGTGAATGTCATTTCGGTGAAGACCCTCAGAGCCGCTAACATTCCTCGTAGTGAAGCCATCCATACCCCTGCATTCATCAAGGATCTGAACGAGATTGATGTACGCACTTATGGGTGGATCACCCTACCAGTAGAAGTCGCCACATTTTCGACCATTGCGGAGTTTCACATCGTCAAGGGAGATATTACGAGCGGCATGGTACTGGGAAGCCCGTGGTTTCGCGACAACCGGGAAATACTTTGTAATTTGTCGCTACCTCAGACATTCGTGGAGGAGTTCACACAAGGGGGAAATACCACCAAGGCAAAGGCGGCGTTACCAGCCGAACAAAGGAGCAAATGAGAGTTCCCCCTTTGTATGATAACCCACATTACCCAATGGGGACTCACCACAGGAAGACCTACTAGAGAGAAAAACCCTGAGAAGGCCCCAGTAGATGTAGGCACGGCTGTTAGGATCTTCATCAAAGCTCTTCAGGAATCTGGAATTGTCCGTGGTAAGCTATGCATCGTTAAAATCAGAGGAAAAGGCGAACCAGTACCATATGTTATACCACTCGAAGTCCTGGAAACCATCCCTGACTTCGAAGAGTATGTGAAATTAGCCAACCTAAAGCAAGTGGCACGGGAAAGCGCAGTTGCATACATGGAGAGGTTTCGCAAGGAAGCGAAGGCGCTCCTACCTAACAATGGTTCACTCAACACTACATTAGCTCTTGGTATGCTCCCAGTTTAGCAGTGCTTTGTCAAAGCACAACCTTAAGGAAACGACACTAGGACTCCTGTTTATTGTATTCCTCCAAAGCAGCGCAATATAGCGTGCAGTAGATAGGATTTCCATTTCAGCAGATTAATTAAGAAAAGTCTTTTATTTTAATCTCTCTCAGAAAACACCATCTAATCCAGTCAATAGAAAATACCTACGACCCATATATCGTCTAAAAAAATATATATACTTGAAACAGAAAAGCCTACTATTCAAGAAAATCAGTCAAAACACTGCTAGATCCACCCTTGCAGGACAACCTTAGTTGCTCCAGCTGCTCCTCCTCTCTCTGTAACTCAACCTTCAGCTCTGCTACTCGCCTCTCCTTCTCTAGAAGAACCTCCTGAGACCCCTGAGCCTTGGCCTTCTCAAAACTGTCGCGCAGCCAAGCCACATTAAAGCCTTTGGATTCAGCCATAGCTATAGAACCTTCCCAATCTTGGACATCAAATGGATCGGCAGAATCAATAGACTGAGCCATCATCTCTATCACCCTCGACAACAGAGTACCAACTATCGACTCAGACAGTAGCCGGTTCTCCTTATCATGAGCAATATGGCCAAATTTCCTCCAAATGCGGTTATACAGTATCTGATACTCACTCGACACCGGGAAGTTGCCTACCAAAGCGTAGCCAGGTCGAACTCGGTGAACAGACGAAGGAAAGGCGACTCAAGCATTGGGATAGAAAATCTCCAGGTCCACGCCATCATCTGATATCTGCCCAATCGAAGGAATATTCGCTTCCACATCATTCGAGACGACCTCGTCGACACCCTCAGGAACGGTGGTACCTACGTCGTCTTTCAAGTTACCTTCACTCTCTAGCATTTCGACATTCTCCGCGATACCGATACCAGCGTGATCCTCATACTCCTTCTCCTGTGGACGCAAGACCAAGGATGGTTAGTTAGCCGCTTACTAGCAATACGAAGACAAGCCCTAAAGAGACGCTGTCAGCAAAGACGTCGAGAAACAATAAGACTCACCCGGACAAGTTCACTACCAATAGCCTCGCTGGGAGAAGAAGTATGGAGTCCAGCACCAATTAACTCATCCACCTTGACCTCCACATCCGCGTCAACAGCTGGGGACTCCGCGACATCGTCATGTTTCTTCGGCACAGAACCCTGCAAAACTGTACGGGAAGTTCAAGCAAAAAACGAAATGGGACATGTAGAGCAAGGAACTTCACCGAAACGCGAACAAGCCACCTGGGATGGAAGAGGACATGAACCTATCGCGGGGGAAGGATCAATGACGCGACCCTCGGGTAACTCCATCCTGTTACTCTTAGCCCTCCTCTTAGGTTGGACGACTAGAGGAGGGGCCATCTATTACCAAGAGAGAGAATCTCGGTTAATGAAGGTAAAGCGAGCAAGAGCATATATGTGAGCATTCGAGAAGGAAATTTACCTGGGGTGTCACAGTGAAAGTGGGCCTGTCGATTGCGTTCACCTTCTTCACGAAGTTACCCAGAACCAACAAGGTGCAATCCCAGAATTTGCTGAATTCGGGAGTGACTCTCATCAGTCTACCAGAAACCAAGAAGGTAACCCTCCTTCCAGGATCCTGAGTAGGGTCTAAGTATTCGCATAAATCATTGTTGGAAGGAGGGAGAGAACGGTCCAAAGGCACATCTTGATCAAACCCCATGAACCGTGCTGCTCTGTCGATGTTGTACGCCTGCCTCACCAACGCCCTGATAAAAGCCAAGAATGAAACCTGAGACGCTACTACACATGAACACCTGCTGCCCTTCATCATCAATGCTAGTCACACCGCGAGATCCAGAACGCAAAACAACTTCATTGGCCTCTGCAGCAGTCTGGAGTTGGAAAACTCTATCATCAGGAATGTCGCACCATGGACGAAAACAGACACCCTCTTCCTTGTCCAAAAGATTTGATAGCTTCACCGAGTCTTTAGGTTGCTTCTCACTCCACCACATGATTCTGGCGTACTCCAATGAGTCCGAAGGAAGGCCACCCAGCGGAGCATACTCCACATAGTGTTCCCACAGAAAAGCTTGGAGGAAGGGGGGGTTGACAAACGAAGAAATGCAACCCGTAGAAGAACTAGACATGTTTCTGGGTAAAGCACTCAGATGGGCGTACTGGGACCCGAGGAACAAGCTACCAATCGGCAAAGGCA
>JAJJMA010017668.1:0-18382 GCA_023529015.1 Papaver nudicaule | reverse complement strand
AAAATGAAATTCAAACCGCTTACATCAAAAACTTCCCACCTTCTAGCATTTCATTCAAGGGCTCTCCTGCCTATACTTTCTGCAGTTTCATTTGTATTTGAATTGACGTTTGACCATATATAATTTGACTATATGAGGATTGAGGACTACTATATAGAGTTATCATTACATTTTTCAACGAAAAATAAGTTATCACAATTGGGTCACCGTCGACAATATTCACTAGCCAGTTACTATTTCATTTTGAGAATATTCACGTGCCATCAAAGTTGAGCAAAAGAGCCCCTGGTAATTAGCTACCTAATTGGCATGCATTCCGAGTGGACAGTTCATTCAACAGACTTGACGCTTTGGTTAGGAATCAAAAGTACAAGCGTGGGTTGGCATTTCTGAATAGTACAGCAGTAACATGATTTTCTAGAGTTTCAGAATTTTGAAATTGATTACCCTATTCAGCCTCCATACAAAATTCAACCGTGATTTTACAGAAATAATACAGACAGAGACCAGCAAACAAAACAACCTTCTCTCATCTCTTCATTGTGGAGAGAATCTCAGTCAAAAGTTATGTTTGAATCCATTCACAAAAAGATGAGTTCATAAAAGATTAAATTTCGTTCAGAATTATCAAACTATTCAAGACACTTTAAAAGGAAATGCAAGGATTTTACTCATAATACTACTCAGTTGTTTGTGATGATTACATTGTAAGATCCATGATTCAGAATATCAACCTTGAAACAACTTTCAAAAAGACCCTGTACTAGCTAGAAACTGAAATCATAGAGATATCAAATAAACTAGAAAGAAACTTCAACAACAGACAGGAGCAGTAAACCTAACCAAAGACCAGACAGACAGCAGCAGCAACCTCATTTCTTAAGTTTGGAGATGAAGAACAATTGGGTAGGCTCAGAGATTCTGATATGCTCATCACGCTTAATTCCTAACTCAAGGAATTTCGGATTCATTTCGATGCAGAATTTCTTTTTTTCATCCTCACGATTAAAACGAGCAGCCGTTTCCTGGTTTTCTTCTTCTACTTTAAGATTGATAAAGTTTCCTGGAGACAACATAGTAACAAAATCCCCAATACCACGTGTATGGACTGTCAAACTGAGGAAATCTTCATGTTCAATAATTCTCCATTCAGTTGTCACCTTCATTAAGTTATCCGATGGATTCAGATAATAATTTTCAGGGTATCCAGCTTCAATTGCTGCATCAAATTAACACAAAGGAATTAATCCATGTTAAACACCACAAATAAGCAAATCAGAAAGAAAACAAGAAGAATAGCTAGATCTCAAAAACTATAAAAAGTATTTAGACCTGATTTCTTGAAGATGTGGATTTTGTTGGCCATTGTTGAAATTAAGAAACCCTAAACTTTGTTTTTCACTGCAGGTGTGTGTGGGGGAGGAAATGAGATGAGGCGGTTGTTGTATTTATAGACGAGGAAAAGCAAACGAGGGAGAATACTAATAACCGTTAATACTGCTCTTGAGGATAATTACTGTTATTAATCATTTAATTACTAGATTTGGGGGGAGAATATTCCGGGTATCATCCTCTGTGTTAGAATTGTATGTAATAGAAGTAGGATTGGTCAAGTACTCCATATCTCATCACTTACACGTTAAGCATTAGAAGGATTGTGCTGATAAGATCTACGCTCACTACAAACTTTTAAACCAGTCCACTGATTTGATCCAAGTCATACACTGATTCTATGAATATTTAAATGAGATCAAATTTAAAAAGTTATTTTTACGGGTAGCCAATATTTTATTTTATTTTTCCGAATAAAAAAGGTATATTAAAGGGCAAAAAATTCCTAGCTATTTTAAGGGCGAGCATACATGGTGGCGAACATTAAAGTCCGAGTTATTAAGACACTACACGAAAACAGTTTAGCAATGGTAGTGGGTCGTTGCAAAAAATAAAAGCAACATCGAGTGGTCGTCGGCGTAGCGCCGTTATTATTACCGTTGCAATAATTACAGCAACGAATATGTCGTTGGTGTAATTATAATTACAGCAACACATGCATCTGTTGCAATAATTATTGCCACGGATGAGGAATACCATCATCCCGTGCCGCGTGGGAGTCTACTGTAACGGTCTACCTGTTAAAGTTTGCAATAACTGATAAAATAACTCTTAACTGTAACAGAATATCCAACAACGTTTTTTCTGCGGTAACTGTTTATCCGTATGACAGCTGGCAGTTATCTTAACTGTTTTGAAACAGCCAACAACGTTAGGTTTCCGCAACTGATACCCCCCAACTGTTAAACGTAACGGAATATACTGATGGATTCTGTGTCTAATGGTTCAATGCTTGCCAGCTGTCCTTTTGTCGTAACGGATCTAGCAACGTCTAAACTTCGTTAAACTGCAGTGTGTAACAGATAAATTTTAACGGCTGAGTCAACATTTGTATTTGTGGGAATCTCGCTTGTAACAGTTTTTGAATTGACACGTGTTTTTGGTAACTAACAGATTTGTGTAACGTCTGTTATCGTTAAAAGAAACTGTATTACTTAAAAAAAAAAAAAAAAAAAAAAAAAAACTAGAATTTTTTTTGCCCTGCGTTACAATTGAACCCCTAAAGTGGTCCTGGAATCCAATTCATTTCTGAACCTTGAATACAGTTCATTCCGGAATCTGCAATACAGTTCATTTCTGAACCTGCAATGCAGTTCATTCCTGAACCTGCAATACTGAATCAAAATCCTGTAATTTTCAATTCATTCCCACTGAAATACATCCATTCTCCTTCAACTAACACAAGCATTTTATTCGACCTCTGAAAATCATACAACCGTTTATACATCCATTTACTACACTCGTTCACGATCCTAAATTGATAAAACACACATACATACATTTTTTCATGTGTTATTACTACTCCTCTATTAAAAAGTTGTGTGTTTTAGCAGTTTTTCAGTTTATGCAATGTTCTGTAATGATACCTTGGATCAGAAGAAGCTTTTAGGACGCCGAACGGAGTAGTCTGTCGACCTCAGATGTGAGAGTTCTGCGAAACAAGGAAACAAAGCTTTGAGTTGTCTATATATAGTTGACAGAACAGCCACTTGAATAACATAATATGACCCACTAACAGAATTGTCTATAATCAGATCAATAAAATGCAATATTGGGTATAACAAACAGCTTCATCTCAGTTTAGGCTATGCGGTAAGGTTGCCGAAGCCCTGGCATACGCCTACGACACAATTCTCATCTTATATGAAAGAGAGAACAAGTTACAAGTAGCTCAAATTTTTGACCACTAAACTAAACTGATAATGAGTTGTATGACGTACAACAGAAAGAACTACTGCAAAGCATGTGATTTCACCATAATTCATGTGATTCATGTTACTAACTTGTAGAATAGTAACTTATGTTAACTGCATACATGGACTTACTACAAAGAACTACTGCAAGCAACTTGTATTATAAGTGATTCTGCTGTCATTATAGGATAAGCAATATGTTAAGGATAAGATGACTTGACCAGTTCTGTAACTGAGGCACACTAGCAATCATACACAATCATAGCTTAATTAGAGTTCATACTGAAAATAACTACTAGGGGAAATCACCAAAAAGATTTGCGCCGGACGTTCTTCCACTTCTACAGCAAATTAAGACAAGTTATCAACAAATATCATTGATAAATGAAATCAAACAGGATATCACAACTAAAGCATTCAAGAGATAATATCAGGTAATGAAACAAACCTGAGGTTAAAAAAGGAGACCTGCAGCAGCACTGTGGAATAACAAGAATGAAAAAAATAATAACATCGATGTCTTTAAAGGTTATCCAATGGTTGGAAGGAATTCATTCCAAAAACATTGCTAGTGGTTGGGAGAAATTCATTCCAGCTCTTGGACAACCTTTGCAGGGACAATTTTCTCCCACTTCTGCACCTGTCATACCAGCATAATCAACCCTAGATTACCTCCTCACTGGTATTCTCTAGCTTCAATTTTGCGCGTTGAATCTTCAAAAACTAAACATAAAGGTAGTAAGTATCAACCTTAGTAAATGTACCATAGAAATGATAACAAATACTGAAAACAGGCATATTGAGAGTTTACTCACTAATGCAAGAAGCATCGTCACTGGTCAAAGTATATCAAAAACTTGATCACCACCTAAAAATAACAAAAGAGTATACATAAGTTAGTAATAAGCACTAAAAGGATCAATATTAGAAATTTCAATATCAGTAATATATAACTTATATTCTAACAAACTGAGGAGATGATTTGACAACGGAAAAGGCCACTTTCTCCCACTTGTGTGCCTGTCATACCAGCAAAGAAGAGAAGTGTACATGTAGGTCAGTATGAAAGGAACTAGAATGCATAATTATCCAAGAACATGAACGAGCAAGTAACTATGTTACCTAATATTTGATTATCATTCTTTATAGCAAGCTCAACCATTCTGCAAGTTCCTACAAAAATATAACAAACTAGCCCTCTTCCCTCCACCTTACCCGGGCTGGGGACCGGCATCTCAAATGTCAGAGTTAAAAAGGGGTTGACAGGTACACAAAAGCAAATAAATAAACAACATCGAATATTTGATATATATATATATATATACACACAACATAATAGTAATAAGGATGTCCAAACAATTACACTTACACAAGTGTTACTCAAAATATGTTCGTACTTGAGACCCAAAAGACCCAACAAAAAAAAATAGCAGTATATAGAAGTGTTAAAGTTAAGCTGCTCAAAAAACCATCTTTATATATACAGCAGACCCCAAAAATGCCACATGTCGTCACCACATTCACTCTTGATTGTGGTGAAACCACATCAACAAAACCTATCCACGTCATCGCTCTCTGATTGGGTCATTTTATAGGACACAATCCAGTAAGCAATCCCAAAAGTCACTTAGTTGTTTAAGGCAATCTCAACAGTCATATCCCTAGCAATTAGGATTATACATGATCTCCCAAGGGAAAGCAGCATTTTAACTGACAAAAGAGGAAGAAATATTGTCGTCCTTGAAAAATAGAAGTCGCATCCATTGGAACGATCTTTGACCCACTTATACCCATAAAAAAACGTAACAGTAAATAGTATCAAATTCAGTAGTCACCTATAAACTCCAACGCACAAAATTATGTCCCTTCGAAGTTCATTTTTTATTTTCGAAACTCCATTATATGCAACTCAAACTCTTTGGAAGATGTTTCATAAGAACATGCAAAGCCCTTAAATTGTTGCCATTTCATCTTCACGAGTGGTAGTCAAACACCAAACTTTACCTCAACAATGAATTCACAAATTGGAAAAGACAAAAATTAGAACAGTAACAATATACAAAGCCATATACATTTCTTCATGCTACCAAAGATCATCACCACAACCAAAGGTCGCGTCTGTTCAAAGGTGCCCACTGCCCATATTTAAATTAACCAAGAGAAAACACGCACCTCCAATTACTTTCGTAAACAAGGCATAGGAATCCAATTCTGGAAAATGTCCATACTTCACAGGATGGCCAATTCAAGTCGATAACAGTATTCAGTCAAATTCAGACACGGAAGGAAGAGTTCCTGCACATACTAATGATCATACTTACAGATTCTCAGGTATGGG
Organism: Papaver nudicaule; assembly: GCA_023529015.1. NCBI lineage: Eukaryota > Viridiplantae > Streptophyta > Magnoliopsida > Ranunculales > Papaveraceae > Papaver > Papaver nudicaule. The sequence continues at coordinate 12,739 of JAJJMA010017668.1, read as the reverse complement.
TTCTGTTTTATTATATAATCTGCAACTGTGATATTCTTAACTACTGGGCATTTGTTTCATTCAAAATGGATATTTGGTAGGACAAATCCTGAATCAATTTTTTGTAGTAACTTCATACATGATTTCTTGATTTGAGTTATGTTTCTTTGTAGATATATAGTGTCTAAACTAATACCAATTATGGGAATCTAGACATCCCAATTACTCATTCACATAGGATTAAGGATTGTGTTGCCATCTCCATTTATGGGACCTCTAGATTTATAGAGAATCGATACATCCCAATTACTCATTCGCATACATTAACTTACATATACGATTGAAATATCCAAACGAAACATCTCATTGATATTCAAAACGACTTTGATGACAATAAACTATGAGAATTTATGGTTAGAAGCTAAATTAGTATTACGTAATTAAATGTGTTCCATGAAGACATGTTGCGTCAATTGTCGAATCTTTTGGTAGTGATGGTAATTTAAATAAATGTGTTCCATGAAGACATGTTGCGTCAATTGTCGAATCTTTTGGTAGTGATGATGGTAATTTAAGTTAGACATCCCCGGTGCGTATGCATCCGGTAGTATTCTTGTTGCAAGAATGGGGAAGTGCTCAAACAAGGATCATCCTGGTTATAGGCCATATAATGAAGCATTGTCCACCTATCAGATCTCCCAAAACATTGTAGTCATCCCCTTGTGGAGCATCGGGAACAGGATATAGCACATCAATAACTTCTTCAACACAGACAACTCTCTCCACTTTGTGGTTCACGGTAGCCCCATGACAAGACTGCCCCTTCGCTCCACCAAGTACATGACTAGTTTCAACTGCATCCCCTTTCCTGTTGATAAGACGCAAGTGATGATCTCCCATAAGAGGTATAGCAGCTTCAGCAACAGTATCAGCTACAACAACTGAACATGATTGTCTGATTGGAGAATCACAAAGATCACAAGGGGCAGAAGTTGTTTGACCGGAGGGAGAAGCGGTATCCTGAACCCTTCCAGTGGCAGCCATAAAACTCATAACATGCTGTAAGCATGACCAATACATTCAAAAATTGATCTGATTAGAATCTGATATATACAATGCACAATATACACAAGACATAAATGAACTAATTATAGGAGATCATGTCTCAAGCTCACCTTTGAAAGAAGCGTAAGATCATGCTGCATCTGGCATCAACATCAGCATAAGTATCAGCATCAGTGAGTTTACATTTGCCAGAAGATTTAAGGGTCGTCCCTACTTTCATATGTACTGCCTGCTTCGTGGACATAATTGAGGAAAAGGAACGGCAATAGCTCCTTGGCTTGTCAACTCCAAACACTTCTAGAGGTGGATCTTCATCAAAAGACATCTCCTCTGACTCTCCCTCACCAGCTTCTAACAGGGCCTTTCTCTTTTTCATTGCAGCTTCTACTTGTTTCTGAAATTCAAGGGAATTTTTTTTTGTGTAAGAGTCTTGTGTACGTGAACATTCAAAATGTATGAGTGTTGTATACTCGCATATTTCTCATCAAGTCCTTTCACTATATTTCCATTCTTGTCCTTATGTCCAAGCAACCATTGTTCTCCACGACACTTGGTAACAGGTCTTTTCTCTTCCTTTTCCTGTATAATCTATATGGACAGTAACAGGGGTTGTAAAGGTAAAATACAAGGAGAATTTAAATGTTCTTAGAGAATCATCAAAGTACTTACCGCCATGTATGACTTGTTGGCATATGAGAGTCTTCCTAAGCAATGTTCGTACTCTCTATTTTTCTGATTAGCTCCCAACTTTTTATGCTTCTCTGAAACTCTTTCCGTGTGCTCATTGTCCATAAACCGCTCTCAGACATCAGTGTTCATGCCATATGGACATGCATCATTTCTTCCTTGGTATTGTATTTGGCAAGAATGGAACTCCGTAGATCCCATTTGTGGGACCTAAACTTTTGTGGAAACATTCCAGAAACGGCCACTCTAGCCAGAGCATCGTCGATGGGGAAGCAGAAAGTGTCCTAACTTAGACCATACCATGATCCTCTTGTTCTTGTTACGTATTCCTGCTTTTCGAGTAACTCACCAAGCTTCTTGTAGAGAGATTTAGTAAAGACCATAAACCACAGTACTTCCCTAAAAAGATCTAACCTGGCTCTGATACCAACTTGATGCTTATAATCTTTGTACTCTTGGTGACTAGAGTTATTAGGGCGGAATTCAAAATAATAATAGACGAAAATAGGAAAACACGAGAACCAATTCAAAGAAACTATCTTCTCTCTAGATTACGAACAAGACAATATTACAATTATCTCTTTCACGCTCACAATCTCACTAAGCTTGCTTTTGCAACACGGAGGTTACCTCACAAACTTCTTCTCTAGATTTACTAGATGCCTACGGTCTTGGATCTTGACTAGATTCTCAAACGAGAAATCTGAGTCCCTTCGGTTGCACCTCAGCTGCCTACGTATCCTTTTACAAGGAATCAGACTAAACGTAGTTCATTCTAATTGCTCCATAGAACCCCCATCAAAGAGATACCTTGAACCAACTCACCACCACCCAAATAGGTGGGATGAAACCTTACACCTCTGCTAGGATGTCTTCCAGGATTTCATGCCTCTATTGAATGCCTTGTCTAGCTATTTATAGTGGTTTGGTTTCCCAAACCTCTAAGGAATATATTTCCTTATCTAGGAATATTTCCTTATCTAGGAGTATTTCCTTGTTAAGGAATATTACCTTATCTAGTAGTATTTTCTTATTTAGGAATACTACCTTGTCTAGGATTCCTTCCTTAAAAGAATCATTCTCTATTTGGAATTCCTTTCCTAAATAGAGTTCTTCCCTCAATTAACTAAGTTCTCTAAACGACAAGATACACATGTATCACTCATACTCTGAGTTTAAATTAGGGAAATATGTTATTGCTGGATGAATTCAATTATTCAATTGATGTTCATATATTTGAAATTAACATAAATAAATGTACCAAACAAGGTTGAAATGGATGAAGCTTAAATCACTGAAATACCTAATTGCTAACTGAACTCAGATTCCTCTTAAATCAGTGATATACCTAATTGTTGAATGAACTCAAATTCGAATTCCCAATCTCAATCAATAAATCTATGAGAAATCGATTTGATAATTAGTTTAATTATCAAATCGAGGTTCACATAAGAATAAACTGATTAACTGATGTTGATGATGTTTTCCCAAGCTGAAACTCAGACTCAACCGAAGGATTATCCGCTGAAAAAAAAAAGGGAAAGGAATTGAATGTAGGGCGATGAAATCCGTGGAGTTGAAGACGAATAGAAGTTATGTCTCAAATGTTTTCAGCTAGACACATTAACTTCTTTCTCTACCCTATCACCAAAACTCGAACAAATTAAATGAAGAGATAAATGAATTTATTTTCAGTGATTTTCCTTTATTGTTTTCTGATTTCAAAATTTATCTTATGTGTTATTTCAACAGAATTACGTTGAGATAAAAAAACAAGTTCTGTTACGCTGCTGGGGTTGAAATTTCATCGGACCAAAAGTTGGGCGGGGAAATGAAAAGTCGAGGCTAACTTAGGAAGTTCACCGAAATATTGAGGGTAGGCGGGTAATTGCACCAAGAAAAACACGGAGCACTGTAACTTATCACATTTTCAGTAACCATTGAAGACCTTACGAGCTTCCCAACAGCGTATGCGCGTTGCTGAAATGCAAATCTTGACTAATGGCGATGTTGGTAAAAACCTGAATTCGTGTAGCGAGAGCACAGTAATCGTTAACATTCGATGGCCGAGTAGTATTGTAGTGCTACTTACTACAAGGCGTGATCGTTGTATCTTGCGAGACGACATCCGTAAACCGTAACCACCGTATGCGGGGATGAATTGTCTTAAGGAAAGAGGAGTACCTCGCCTCGATCAACCAATTCGATAAGTGTTTCTATCTTTTCTATTTATTAGTTTTCTTGTTACGTGCGTCGATGATTTCCAAGAAACCGAATGTATATTTTCCACCATGAGTAATCATGAAATTTGAATCACATATAACCTCTTAACCACCCACATGGTTAACCAGTTTGATTAGCTATAGACCATTGGAAGACATATACCGTTCTTTTCTTTTTACTCATTTCCCGGTGGTCAATTCGGTATGACTTTATATTTTAGGAGTTTATCAACAAAAACCGTGTCTTGGAATTTATTCGGGAAACAAATTACAAAATGTTTACTGATAAACCAAAAAAAAAAATGATTACAAAATGTTTACTGATAAACCAAAAAAAAAAAAAAAATGATTACAAAATGTTTACTGATAAACAAACAAAAAAAAAATGATTACAAAATGCTATATGCCATGACTGTCTTGGATGGATATAGTGTATGTCTTTTAGTAATTCTTTGGGCGCTGATATTAATATAACATGGTGCATAGTATATTTCATGTTTTGTAGCTGCAAAGGTCGATGATAATTTGAAGATGGTAATCAACCAAGTAGCACCAAGTGTGCAACAAGAATAGTAGAATACCTGATCATGTGAGGCCATATTTGTATCTGAATTGACGTTTTATTTGACCATGCATGATCTAAGTGAGGTCAAGGACATATTAGCCTATCTTGAGTCTGACCGATCCTTAACTTCGTACGAGGATATGAGAAATTTGATGAAATGGACCTGGCCGGGTCCTAGTGGACGGTTAAAAGTCGGATTTTATCTAAAACCCAGAATACACGTCATCCCTGGAAAAAAGACGCGTGTACCCTTTCAGTTTTAAAACCGTACTCTTTCTTTCTTTAACTGCACCTTGTTTTCTTCGCAGGCAGCAACGTTCTTCTTCTCCGCCATTAACACTTCCTTGTTTTCATCGCCAGCCATCAACGTTCTTCTTCTCTTCCACAAAACCACCACAATCTCCATACCCATCTCCTTCACCACCACAACAACAGCAAATGCAGCAGCAACCACCAACAACTCCACCACCACAACAAACAGACACAGAAACTAACACCACCACAACAGCGTAACCACCAACAACAACGTAACCACCACCACAACAGCGTAACCACCAACAATGAGTCCAAAAACTAGTAAGAACCCTAACCCTAGAATTGATTTTTGTTTTAATTTTAATTTTTATAGGTTTTGGATTTGGTTTGGGTTTAGTTGAATTTCAATTTTTATCGGGTTTGGATTTTTGTTGTTGTCCTGTTGATGAAATTTACAGGGTTTGTATGAAAATTGATTTGGGTTTAGTTGAATTTCAGTTTTAGGTTCTGATTTCATAATAAGTTTGTGTAAATTTTTCTGATTCATAAAGTTTGTTTCTGATTCATAATAAGGTTTTATAAGTTTGATAATTAAACCTGGGTACAAATGCATATTAGGTGTTTGTATTGGTAGAGGTTCAACTGTTTGATTTTTGTGTTTGATTTGGAGAAATATTCTGGGTTCAACTGTTGTTTAAGAAATTGTTGTATCAGAAAAACCTGGGTTCAACTGTGTTTGATTTTTGTGTTTGATTTTGTGTTTGATTTTGTGTTTGTATTGTTTAAACCTGGGTATAACTGGTTTGATTAACTGTAATTTGATTATGAATGTGCTATTTCTGTATGGTTTAAACCTGGATACAACTGATTGTTATCAACTATTTATGATTTTCATAGGAAGTGCAACAAAAAAAGGTAAAGCTGTAGATGAAGGAGGCGGAAGCAAACCACCACCTAAAGGTGGTAAAAGGGTAAGAAAAGCACTGTTGCAAAGAATGCTAGCAAGTATGGAGGAAAACCAAGCTGAAGCAAAGAAGGAAGTGTTCAGGTCCTTCCGGTCGGGTTTGGGATTAACCATCGACTTGCTTGCTGATTTAACGATCCGCCCTTCAGCACTTGCTCTGTTACATTCGACTCCTTTTTCTGATTTTGTTCAAGCTCTTGAGAACAAGAATAAGCTATATGATAATAGGGCTGAAGTTAACAAGGCTCCAAAGGTGTTGTACAGACTAATCTCAAACTACAAAGAAGATTCGAAGAGATTTCTGATGGGTGGACAGTTGTTGAAGTCGGATCCAAACTGCTTTGCCCTTGTTTTCTCTATTAGGAGATTAGTCATGACCAAGGAAGATTTGGAGAAATATTCGCCAAAGGATAACCGTGACTTAAGTGAGTCTGAGTTCTACACAACATATTTCCCTCTATTTGATGAAAACGGAAAGAAGAAAAGCAAAGTGAAGCTTCTGAAAAGCGACATTGAGAAAGGGATTAGACGAACTGCGAATGTAGAAGGAAAAGAACTGGACTTCGTCAGATTGATGATTTTGTTTATGTTGTGCACGATCTTCTTACCAACAATCAATGCGTCGTACGTGCACATAAAGTATCTCTACTGTGTTCAGTCACTTGAAGCCATTAACAAGGTCTCATGGCCTGACTTGATCCATGATAACCTTATGAAAAGCGTGAGTTCGACGTATAAGACACCCTACAGCGTCAATGTGTGTACTTTGTACCTTTTGGTGAGTTCCTGATCTAATCCTTGCAACATAAATGATTTCGCAAAACATGATTCATGTCTGACGTAAAAGATCAAATGTTTCTCTTTGTTGTAGTATTTACTACTTGAACACATGGACATGGAGGGTGTTCAGAGGAAGGAAGGCAGTGAGAACTTGCCGAGATTTGCTCGATGGAATCTCCTAGATGGATCAGCTAATCTTGAAGCGAAGTTGGATACGCTTTCGGACAAGGAGGCGAACACATATCAACTCTGTTTTCGTTAAAAATATCCTAGAATTATAACCACATATACCCAGGTATAACCAGTTATACCCAGGTACTCTTGAAGTTTAGTTAGGTATACATGTGGACTCTTTTCGTGAAATAATCCTAGCATCATAACCACTAATACCCAGGTATAACCAGTTATACACACACTTGTACCTGGGTTTTATCAGTTTTATTTACAACTTCTCGAAAAACATAAGTAATCTCACCCTTATTCTGTTTAGCATATAAAAAAAAAAAGCACTTATACCCAGGTACTGTCAGTGTTGAGCTGTTTTGTCAGCCACTAAGAGAAAAATGTGCCTTGTCGCAGGTTAAGCACGATTTGGTGATTCAATGGACAGAGGATGAGAAGAAGATGTTTGGTTACTTGGAAGAAGAAGTTTCTAGTGAGACTGAGTTGCGAATAGAACTGCAAGAAGCGAGCAAGAAGATTACAGAACTTGAAAATCAATTGCTTGCAAAGAACTTGCGCAACTCAGTGTTGGAGAGTGAACTAGCTGCGAAGGAGACAACCATTACAGAGTTGAGGAGAGACTTGGAAGCAGCGAGAGCGCAACAGATGCCTAAAACACCGTCAGTAACTCCACTTGCACCAACAGAATCTGACAATGTAACAGCAGCATCAACTCCACTCGATCCAGCGGTAACACCACTCGACCAAGCAGCATCTCCACTTCCAGTGGTCATGTGCACACCTCCACCTCCTCAGCCTAATCCTCCAGCAACTACACCGGATCCTTTTGACTTGAAGTTAACTCAAGAGATTAATAGGCCTGTCTCAGATGAGGAACGCAAAGCCGAAGAACCACCTGTAGCCGAAGAACCGCCTGTTGCAGAAGAACCACCTGTTGCAGAAGAACGCGTGGTGGAAGAACAACTAAGAGAGAACCCTGCACTTGCAAACCCAATAGAAGCCATCCCTTTAGATGTGTTACCACCATTGGATTCCATTGTGGTAGATGTGAAAGGAAGAGAGGAAAGAAAAAGGAAAACAAAAAAAGATTTTCTTACAACGTCCGGACAGAAGAGGCAAAAGGTTGAGGATGCTTTGAATAAGAAACTGAAAAAGCTTGATCGTAGGAATAATCTGTGGTACTCCTACAGTCAAGAAAAAGGTGTCCACAAAGCCGAAATCGAGTTGATAAAAGAGTACTACAAAGATGCAACAGTAGGGTATGCAAAAATAAATTTGGTTGATTATGTATTCTGTTTTTCATAATAAAAAGTTGATATTTATGATTTGAATGAAATTGTTTTCAGGGATTGCGTCTGGGCGTACAACGGAGATGGTCGCGCTTTTTCTTTGAAAGGATCAACCATTCAAGATTTGCTGCAATCTCGACCTGTCGGACTCCAAATTATCGAGTTCAAGGCTGTGAAATGGATGTAGAAAGACAGAGAGGAGGCAACTAGCTCAACTCGGTTTCAAAAGTCCCTCGTTCTCATTTCGATTGCATGGGTGAGACTTCAAACTTTAATGAATCCTTTTAATACATGTCATAACATGCACTTGTACCCAGGAATAAGTGGGGTATTTGTTTTGTTTTACTTTCATGTATGCTGTTAAAGAGAATAAATCGATGCCAATGTTTTTTCAGACTACCGTTATAATGGGAGACGAAGCCTTGGAAAGTCTGAATATAGATAACGTCATCAAGAACGTTGAAATAAACAATTATGAACACCTGTTAATACCTTTGAGCCACACCTTGGATTATGAGGGGGGAAATCAACATGGAGATCACCATACATTGCTCCACTTTGACATGAAAGATCCAACTTGGACTCTCTACAATTCTCGCTAGGCGGATACCAGCGGGCGTTGTTTAAGTGATGCTAAGCGCATGGCTGAAAGAGTGAACAAGGTTCTACTCCTCAAAAACTACAAAGAAAGTGAACTAACAAAATTCAAGATCAGAAAAGATTGTCCGCAGCAAGATGAAGAGTGAGTTTGTTTACTTAATACTGTGATTGTGTGTTTTCATCTTTAATGACAGCGTAAACCTAAATGAAAATAATTGGTTTTGCAGGAATGCCTTTGCGGATTCTGGCATGTTCGTTATATACTACATGAACTGGGTGATGACCAATGGGCATAAGTTCCCTACTAGCAGGGATGCTGTGATTCAGGAAATCAAGACGGAACGAGTGAACATTGTAGCCGAAATTCTAAAGGATAAAAGATGTTGCTGGAAGAATAAGTCGTAGTCTGTCTTTGTCGTCTTAATCTTTTGAAACACTATGTTGTATGTTTCCTTTCTTACTAGTTTTTCAATCAAACAATTGTGGGTTGGTTTACATTTCAGTCTGTAAGAACCTTGTTTTAAGTTTTTCTTGTGGAACAAAATGTGGGTTGAACTCTACTGTTAGTTGATATAAAATATGAAAAACTTATTCTTGTAAATCAGTGTGTCTATTTAGACAGGGTATTTTTCCCCTGCTTGCAAGTGCAATAAAACCTGGGTATAAGTAGACCCTGGAAATTTTCCCCTGCTTGCAAGTGCAATAAAACCTGGGTATAAGTAGACCTGGTAAAGCATAAAGCCACACAAAGAAAAGAACATAAAAAAAAGTAAAAACACACTACCATAATTTTTTTGTAATGTATCAATCAAAATCCATATGTTTTAAAAAAAAACAACCAGAGGTTGAGAGATAGAAAAAAGCATAAATGTTTCCTATACTAAATGAAGTGTATAAAGCCTATACTAAATGAAGTGTATAAAGAATGAAAGAATGAGAACGAGTCGCCGAAGATGCTCTCAAGAGGAGGTAAGAAGCTTCTGTTTCTTTGCGGGAGAATTATCACATGTAGTCCTGTTGTGTCTACTCCTCTTGCCGCATTTGCCACACTGTATTTTCCTAGTGTAACGGGTGGAGCCAATGTTCGGGATGCGCTTCTTCTTTGGCCTGCCTAGTTTCTTGCCATCCACATCTGGTGGTCCGATAACTCCGGCTCCATCAACAACAGCAGCAACAAAAGCAGGTCTTTCCTCATCTGGAATAGGCCTAATGGACTGAGAGTAAGTAGCTCGGAAGGTTGCCGTTGACCAGACTGGCGTGATATAGTCGTACACGCTAATCTTGCTCTCAACCATGCACATAATGGCATGAGCACATGGGAACTGCTTTGTGTACCACTCTCTACAGCTACATTGGAAAGTGTTGAGATCGACCAAGTGACTAGCCTTCTCGATAACTTCATAGACCAAATCGCCAGATTTCACAACCCTTCATGTCTTTCCATCTTGTTTCGCATTCTCGATCCATTTCTCAATCTTAGGACAGACTGGACGTTGATACTTAGGTCCATTCAAACCTTTGTCCCTCCTCTTGTCCATCAGTACCATAATCTTCAGACGGATACGGTCCACCAAAGTCGAAATGGGAAGACTCTTCTCCTCTCGGATCATAGAATTGAAAGACTCGACAACATTGGAGCACATGTCTCCAAACCGGCAACCCTGACAATATACATTAGACCATTTCTCCTTTGGAAGAGCATCCAAGTATTCATAGAGACAGTTACAACCCAACTCCAACAACTTCGCCATACCATCATCAAAACCTTGAGTTGTGGATGAGTAAAAACAATCTTGGAATATTTTCATTGCTTGAGCGTAATCCTCTTTTTTCTTACGAATCTGAGTGCGCACATTATTCTTCAGATGGTAATAACACCAGACATGCTTCGAGGGAGGAAACGCAATAGGGACACCTTTCACCAATCCATCATGTCGATCTGAAATGATTGTTAATGACCGCAGTGGGTCCAAAACAAGTTTCAATTTTTCCAAGAACCACATCCAATTGTCCACATTCTCTCCAGATACGATATCATAGGCCAAAGGAAAGATGCCTACAAAAAACAGAAGACAAAAAAATCAAAAAGGGAAAATAAGTTGAAGCAAACAGAGGATCAAAACACCAATGAAACCCAGGTACAAGTGGTGAAAAAAACTGACTGAAGCATAAAATCATAAAAATCATAAAATTGGAAAACCATTTCTGTTTTTCAGAGAAAGGCGTACCGTTGTTAGCATCTTTACCAGTTGTCGCCATAAGACAACCCCTGAACCCTCCAGTAAGGAATGTACCATCTAAGAACAATACCGCACGACAAAATTGAAACCCATATATGGAAGCAGCAAACGAGAGAAACAAACTCTTGAACTGATTTGTCGCTGGGTCCGTAACCAAATCAGCCACACTACCAGGATTTGTTCTCTTCACAGCATCGACAAACCACATCAAATCTGTGTATGATTTGGAATCATCACCGAAAAGCTCCTTCACACACTCTAATTTCCCGGCATAAGCTTGATCATAGCTTATAATCAGCCCATAATCAGATTTAAAGTCTTTGACAATGTCACTCGACTTTTTATTTGGGTTTAGCCTAACTTGTTCAATGACGCAATCCTTCACCAAAGCCTTTGTGATGGAACTGTTAAGATCATTATAACCAGCCCCACAATTATGCTCGCCATGGTATTGCTTAAGAACAAAAGATGGATTTAACCCGGTGGACTTTGACGACGCATGAAACCTCCATCCACAATTTCCCGATACCTTTCGAATACACTCAACCGTGTACCTAGTATCATCACTCTTCACTACCTTTACTTTCCGACCCCAATAGTGGTTATACTTCTCAACTACCAAACGAGCCTCATCTCGACCACCATAGAAAATCTGACCCACACCAGTAATAATGTTTGCCCAAGCGTCCGCTTTTGTAGCTGTTCTAGTGCGAGGCTTACCATTGAAACCTCGCTCACATAAGGTAGAAGGCTGAGATGCTGAAGTTGATGCTAATGTGGTAACCACGGGCTTTTTCTGCCTCTTCAACATAATATGCCCACCACCACACTCAGATGAGGTTGCTGGCAATGTTGCTGCTAGTGTTGGTTGAATCTGCGGCACATCAGCAATCAACATATCGACCAACGAAGGTTCCGCAAGTGTATGAAGATCCAAACGGAGAAAATCGGCTTTTGTAACATATGCTACTAAAGAAACAAGGGCCTTCAGTTGTGTACTACAATCAACAACGATGACCTTTCCGCAACCATCATCATACTTCAACTGAATGAGGTTGGGATCGAGAAATCTCCAAGTTTCGCAAATGCCGGAAATTAGCTCGTCAAGTGTCGATTCTAGGGTCAGTTGGTGAAGACTGGAATCCGTCGAGTAGGTTACCATACACATTACACTGACGTCACTAGCCATCTGTTCACAAAGAATCTATGCAGAAAAAACACAAAATACAGTACAATTATGAAAACAACAAAAATCTAGTAAACTATAAGAACCCGGGTACAGTTAGAATTAAAACTAGTAACATCCTAACATTAGGAAACCAATGTTCATAAACTGCAATTATGAGGTAAACATCCTTAAAACAAACAAAAACATACACAACAACATCAGTAAAACACAAATTATTAGGGTTGAATACCCAATTTCGGTCTACATCTTCTCCAAATCAAAAACCCCTAAAAGAATTATGAATTAAACACCCAAAACTATTCATACATACAATAACTCAATCAAAAAACATCACAACCTAGCTAAAAAAAACTCAATCGAGTTTCAGATCTAGGAATTAACGAATCAACGAATTTCTAAAAAAAACAAAAAATCAGGAATCAAAAATCAAACAGTAAAACAAAATCTCAACGAATTAAACTTACAACTTGAGCTGAAGATTTGGACCGACTTGATGGACTCGAATTCACCTGAATCAATCGTAATTCCTCAGCAGCGTTGCTGCTTCTCCTCTCTCTTCTCTCGCGCGATTTTAAATTTTAGATTTCAAATTTCCCTGCAGTTGGTTTTGAATATAGGGGTGAGGGCAATAAGGTAAATGGTTAGGGCAGCTTTGTTTAGTTTTTACGTCCTTGGGTTTTAGATAAAATCCAGATTTTGAGCGGGTTTTGCATAAAGTTGT
>JAJJMA010017651.1:0-10604 GCA_023529015.1 Papaver nudicaule | reverse complement strand
AGTGAGGGGTGAGGAGGAGGAAAGTGCATGAGGTGGAAAGAAGATAAGAGAGAGAAAGAGGGAGTAGGGACAAAGAGCAGATAGGCTTGGTGCAAGTGGAGAGAGAAGAGTCAAAGAGCACATGGTCCCCGACGCCAAGCAGGAGGGAGAGCGAGATGATTTCGTGCCAAGGAGAAGAAAGAGGGGCAAGAGGAGCGCTCCGAGAGCACATGTGCAGGAGGAAGCATGCGTCAGGTCTGTCCTCCTAAAGCAGAAGGATGTCAGATAGTGTTTGGTCCAAGACAGTACGTGTACGGGTGTCAGGGGAGATCAGAAGAGAGAGAGAGAGAGAGAGTTTGTCCAACACGTGTTTGTATCTTAACGGGACTATGTTTCTATAAATAGTCCTGCTCTTTCTCTGATTTCCTCAGAGTTGATAATTGTGAGAAGTTTATGTATTACTCTCTAGAGCAGAGTGTCTGTACCTTCTTTTAACTTTATATCTTGAATAGAACGCGCATTTCGAGATATACTAGTTTTCTCTGGTATTTACATATGGCGACTTCACGGGCCTCATGTTTCTAGAGATAAGACGGTAACTTCCCGATTTGAAGGAAAAAAAAAACTTCCTATTTAGCACAACCAGCACTAACAGGCGGCAGCCCCACTTCACCTACAATCAGTTACCCGACAATTTCATTTTCACTCACCAGCCGCTTATATCAATCACTCACATATCAGTACTCGCGCCTATTACTACCTTTTGCGCCTCCCAAACAATATCAGCGGACTGAGACCACCACGGACCAACGCGTACTATCATCATCATCAAACAAAGACCAGCGCACCAAGACCAGCACACCTTCATCCTCCACATCTAGCGGCAACTACCTCAAGGTTCAATCGATGAAACCAATAGCGAGGATGACAAACAAATACATTACAAGAAAGATAAGTTTTTTTTATTAATTTACAAATCTCCATTGTTAAACAAATCTTTATGTTATTTTCTTTAAAAAAAAAAAAATAGGGAGAAGGGGTTCCTAGTACCCCAAATGATTAATGATGCATCTGAATGAAATTATCATAATGATTCTCCATTTCCCGTCACTAATCAAATAAAAAATTTGACATTGTAGAAGTACCCAACGACATCAAACGCATAACCAGAGAAAGGAGGTGAATTGGGAAATTTTCAGAAAGAAAACCAGCCTCACGTTCAGCACCAACCGAGGATGAAGGCTTTTTTCTTCTTTCTTCCACTCGTGTAAACATTCTCAACCACTCGCGGTCCACATCGCCAGACGTTACTTAGCCTGGTCTGGTACGTGGTCAATAAAAAAAAAAAAAAAACAACCTAATAGCCGGCAGGCTTGTTTTACTCCTAAGCAGCCACCCGGCCTCCAAATCCCTCTCTCACTAAATAGTCATCACTCATCACTATTCCCATCACCAATCATTTCTCCCATCCACGTATCCATCCTCCACTTACTCAAATAGCACCCAACAATTTGCTCTACTACCTAACACCACCCGACAGCACTATATACTTGATTACTCAAATCTCGTTCCCCGTATACTACCTCCCTTCCCGCACTACACATTCGATACTCCACCAGGGGACTCTCGTGCAATGTCAAAATAATGATGTCGCAACTCACGTACTCCTTCAAGGGTTCACTAGTGGATTTGGTTCATTTTACAACCCTCGGCTATGACCCCCATTAATGGTGGTTAGTCCTATGACCACTAAAGAGGGTGGTATCACTAGAAATAAAATAAACAAAATTAGTAAAACTTTTGCCACCTTTATTATGGGCTGAATTATAAAAACTTTATTTACAGATAAACCATCAGCTAAACTACCCTTATACAACCCTGAACCATGATTGTTTCCATAGAAGTCAAATTGACCAAAATTCAGTCAAATTGGGCAAAAATTATACCAACCCTATTTGGGGTGGTAAAACAAAAATCAAAATTATCAAAATAATCATCGGTTTTACCACCCTATTAATACCGATGAGCTTGGTAATATCACATTAGATCTCAAACATCCCACTAGATCTCAGCCATCCATGAACACATATATATATATACCCCTAAAGCTCTATCCCTAAAATTCCTAACACAGCGTCGACATAAACTTCTCTTCTTCTATCTTCAGCCACCACCACTCTACCACACAACCATCTATTTTCCCTTTTCCCTTCAGAGAGATCACTACCGAAACCAAGAAGATCTATTTTCATTCCATGTGATTATAATTTTCTTGATTAGGTATAAAAAATCCTAATCACATGTGATCATCTCTGATTTGAAAACCATAGAAGGTCGATTTTTTATCTAAATTTTGAAAGTCGCATTAGAAGATTCCAGTGCAAAACCAAGTAGATTTAAAGAAGAATCAGGTATAAAACCCTAACCTTAATAATTATTGCATTTGGTTTTTAATTTTGTTAGATATGTGAATGATATTTTTTCTTTAGATCTAGCCAATATGTGTAATTTCTTAGTTGATTTTGCAGAGTTTTTAAGGATGGGTATGTTCACGTTTTCAATTTTAGGAACTAGATTTTAATTTTGATCATATCTCTTAGTTAGGGATTGAGTAGGTTATTTTTTGTTTTCCGAATCCGTCTTAATTGTTGTGTAGATTCATTCGATTTGAGTTTTAGATTTCATTTTCTTAGGTACATGAGGAATAATACAAAGGCTATGGAGCAAAGGACATGTTTACAACAGGAAAAAAACTGACCTTTTTATTTCTGAATCTAAGGTGGAGAAAGATCATGGTTGTTCTAGTGTTTAGTTTGACATGCTTTATTAATTCTTGAAGTACTACAGGTAGTAATTGAATCTACGTTTTGGGTTCTGCTACTTATGTGTGTATGCCCATACCTATTCCTTGATCAGTGATGTACCCCATATGTTAATAAATTTTTTTTGTGGTGTGAAAATTGCTTAGAACAGTACCATTTTTGGATTTTGTAGGATTTGGACATCAAAGTTGATGATAAACTATCTTATGCAGGGGTTTTTGGTTGGAGAAATGGGATATGCTCCCTGACTGGTAATTCTAGTACGACGTATAGTGTTGTTTTGTATCGTGTGATTGGCATGTAGGTTTTTGAGCTAAGTATCGTGTTGTTTTGTATGTATGTTACTTTGCATCTGTGGGTCTCTTTTCTTGCTGTACATTGGTAAATTCTGGTTTCTACTTTCATTACCAACCATTAGTTGTTTTGAATTTCATTGTTTTGTCTTAGTCCATACTATTTTTTTGTATGTTCATGGAGTCTTGTAGCCAGCTTGGTTGAGTTCTCCATTGCTCATCTTTGAGTTCTAGTGGTAGTAGTGTATCTGCCATCTCTATTATTTAGGTAAAGTCAACACTCATGGAGCTCTAGAAAAGTCACTGCATTTTATTACGTCCACACATCTTGGCTCTATTAGTGGATTATGTTCCTTTTTTCCCTGTAGGATAATATTCAGAATTTTTCAAGCTTGGAGCTTTCCAAAAGCTGCAAGACGGAGAGTTCATTTTCCAGGTGTGCTCATGTTTCATTTGAATGTGATGTGCAAGTATTGTTTGTAGTTGTTTCTCCTACATTTGATATTCCATTTTCCACTTGTAAAGTATGTATGTAAGGATCTTTAGTTTACAGTAATTGTTCATCTTATAATTTTTGCCTATTTATTTATGGATGTTTTAATTGCGTTTGCAGGCAACAAAAGATTGAATAGGAAAAACTTAAAAAGATTAGAGGAGAAGATTCATGGTCAAGTGAGTTTCTCATATCTGTTGATACAACTTTCCCGTGTATACAAATATTTCTTTTACTATGCAGATCTCTTGTTAGAGTCATCATACTAACAGTCTTGATATGTTATTTATTGATAGGTATTGAGTCATTTGTTATATCTGATGTGCGTAGAAGATAAGGTTGTTCAAAGAAGAGTTTCCTTGGCTCTTGCTCATCTTTGTTCCCCTATTTATCTAAGGGGAATATTCATTCATAACAATGGTATAACATTTAACTGTAACCTTCATGTTCAGTGACTTCAGTCAGGCATTTGTTTCCAAATGACTATGTTCTTCTTTCCCTTTTTTTTTGTACTATGTGTTTTTTTAATCTCAAGAAATTAATGTGTTTTGATTCAGGTTAGAGTTGCTTCTGGGATTTCTCGCATCAAAGAGATGGCTCTCTTGCCTTGCACATCTTAGCTATCAAAGCCACGTTGCTCTCTTCCATTGATGCAGATCCTACATCTCCGATGAGAGTTGCAACTGAGTTACATCAACACTATTGGGGTTGACTTTGTAAGTACTTTAATCTCCAAGCATGAATTTTGATTTATTGCATTGTGCTCAATGCTTAATGCTTGCTAGTCCTGATTGTAGAATCTGCAGTGGTAATTTGTGTGTGTGTGCAGGCCATATTGATGTTTCAAAGGTCCTGCAGGAGTGATTACTGTTATCAGAAATATGTAACATTAGATTTTAAGTATTGTAGTGAACTCAGGATTTCAATCCTTATTTTTGTTCAGTTTGAACCTAAATTTGTTTTTGAATGTGCTTGCTTGCTTGCTTAGTTCTCAGATGAGGGGATTGAAGAAGCATTTGAATAAGCTTAATGCCCCAAAGCATTGGATGCTTGATAAACTTGGAGGCGCATTTGTAAGTAAACGATCAATGTAGATTTTGTTATCTGCAAGGCTGTAAGGGACTGAATGCTTACTGACAGTGCATACTTTTCTGTTGTGTAGGCTCCCAAGCCATCTTCTTGAGCTCACAAAGTCTAGGGAATCCCTTCCCTGAGGTTCTGCATTGATAAATTAACAGTTAACTGTATGAAATCTTTCCACATTGGTCAAGCAAGTATGCCCTGGGTGAGTGTCAGTATGTGCATAGCGTTCCCTTGTAAGGGTACTCACTGGGGTAATTTCCTTTGGTGCTTAGAGCATTGTTCTCATTGAAGGGGGCATATGTAGGATAAGATTATAAATTTGAACTCAGGATTTCAATTTTTTTTGTTCAATTTGAACCTAAATTTGTATGGCGATTCAGATTATAAATTTGAGTTTCATTAATTTTATTTTGAATGTCACTGAAATCATGAATTTAAGTTTCATTTCACTTGTATTTAATTGTCATTTGAATTTATAATTTTAATTTGAGTATCATTTCACCTTTATTTGATTGTCATTTGAATTTGTGAATTTGAATTTCATTTCAGTTGGATGAGACAGATGGATTCAGCAGAAGCTGATTCCATTTTTTTAATATTCAGAATCATGGATACGACGGACCTTATTGGTATTAAATTTACCGCGGTTAATGCGCGTCGTTTCTTTGCGACCCTTGCTCCACAGTCGTAGAAAAATACCACGGCTGAGATGCCACCCTTTATGCTACTGATCGTGTGCGTCGTAATTGCGTGTTTTATTACATACCGTATAGGGTCGTAAAATGGCCTATTTCCACTAGTGGTTCATCACCAATTCCTACAATACACAGCAGCACAGATAGTCTTCACATGCCAATGAATCAGACCCCACGGATCAACATAAGAGCAATATAATATCAGTTGAATCAACATAAAAAATGCCAGAAAATTCATCTCAACAGCAAATGATAAAGAGCCAAAAAGGCTAAGTCTTCCTCACTTATCGTCTTTGTTATCAAATTACTTTCATGCTATTTTTTCTTTAAAAAAAAAAAACAAACAAACAAAGTTCTTGGAACCCAAATGATTATTAATGTATTTTAAAATAAAACAATCAAACTAAGTTTTTGCTTCGCGGGCATCTACTAATGATCTTTGTTGTAGAAGTTTCCTATCTTTAAAGCTCCTCCACACAGCTTCCATGACCGGCGGCTCCGCAAAGAAGAAGACGAAGAGCAATCATTTTACACATACACACATCTCTCTAGAGAGAGGAAAAGTATTCTACTTGCTCTCTATAGCCCAAGGCTGGAATTAGGGTTCTTGTTGTGAGATTATACCAAGAAGATTAGTAAGGTAAGGAGAGAGTTGTAACCATGCTTATTATAGTGCTGATCCTTGGATGTAGTCCTGATGAGGGGGCGAACCAAGTAAATTATCTTGTCAAGTATCTCTAACCCTTAACTCTTTGATATTCTTTATGTTGTGTGTTAGATGCATGTTTAGGAATGATTGTGTGTATATGATTGTATGATATTTGGGTGTACTGTATAAGATCTAACCATCGGGGTTTTATACAGTTACATCTGCTTCTCCTTTGGCTTTGTTGATTGAAACTTCTTCACTAAGCAGTAAATTGTGTAATTCTTGATATGTGACTGGTGGCAGCCTCATTCTTAAGGCTGTAGCAAAAGGTCCATACTCAGTTGACAAACCATTAAGCACATACACTACAAGTTCATTGTCTGAAACAGGAGCACCAGCAGCTGCTAATTGATCTTGCAACTTCTTGACTTCTATTAGAAAGGAAGAAACTGAACCTGTCATCTTAATTGCTTGAAGTCTTGTGCGTAGTTGAATTGAGTGATTTGATGAGCTCTGAGCAAATTTGTTCTCAATAGCAGTCCATAATCCATGTGAAGTACCAGAACCAGTAACATATACAAGTACTTGTTCAGAAATTGTAGATTGTATCCACAACAAAACAGTAGAATCTTCTACTAGCCAAGTTGTATAAGCCGGATTAATAGTATTTTGAACTTCACCATTTCTAGTAATTGCAATGAATCTTGCAGGACATGCATTGGTACCATCAACATAAGAGGTTACCTGAAATCTGACGAACAACGGAATAATCTGAGCTTTCCAAGAAATGTAATTGTCTTCACGCAACTTCAAAGGCATCATGTTAGTGATAGTATTGAGTGGAAGATCAGCAATGCTTCTCGGTTGAGCCATATTGATTTCAAGAAAATGAAGAAGAAAATTCAGAAAATGAGAAATTTATCAAGAAAGATCAATACGATCAGAAAATGTAATCAAGATACGAAAAAGATTAGAAATCTTGATTAATTGAATCTCAGATTCAAACGAAAACAGATCTGAAACTGGTGAAAAAGAGAGGAGAAATTCAATTGAATACAGCACTCAGAGTTGAAGTAGCTGCGGAAAAAGATGATGAAATCCCTAAGGATCGAACACAACTGTGTATCAGGAGTCTGATACCATGATAACAATATCAAGAAATACTCAGAACTCAAAACATTTCATTTACTCTCAGAATCACCAAACTTACAGACACTAAGAAATACAAACACATTTATATCAAATGATTGAAACAGATAAGACTTAGTCTCTGCACACGTGTAACACACACGGTGAAGACAGACTGGCACACATGTGGTTGACACACTCAAAGACAGACTGTCACACATGTGAGAAGCATGAATACAAACTCCTTATCCTACACCCTCACTGTTATCCTTCACCGCAACACACTCTGTGTCAATAAAAATAAAATCAAACCCAAAAAAAGATTAATCAAGGATTTTATTCGGGTTTAAAAAGAAAAAGTTTATCTTCCTGAGTTTCTTCACCATCCATTAATATTGACCCCATGAACGCGAAGGGTTTACCTCCGGATCTCTTTTACTAAAGGGGATTGTGTTTCCCCGGAAATACCCTTTTGTCAAATAACGCAAGGTTAATTAGTTAGAATTGAAAGACACATGGCAGTTCATTATTGGTCCCCCATGCCCCCATCCAAAATCGCCCCCATCAAAAATTTTCTCAGAAGGAGAGGGTCGAGTGAAAGTAGTTAGGGTTTTCACGACATAATATACTTAGGATGGACGCCTAAGATTAGTGAGGTTAGGTAGATCTAACGGCCTAGGCAAACTCGGTTTTTTTCTGTCGGTTTCGGTTAACCGAAGGGTTAAACCTATAACTTAAACCGATTTTAGATCGGTTCTAGAACCAGAACCTATACCTTAACCTCGGTTCTATCGGTTCAGGTTTTTCGGTTCGGTTTTTATCGGTTCGGTTCGGTTTTCGGTTTTGAACGGTTTTCTTGTGCAGCCCTAGACGGAAGAGTTTAAACAGGTTTCCATTGATGGTAGGAAATTCACTGTTATGGCATATGAAATTAAAAATACAGGAGAAGTTGAATCTTCAAAGTGGAAGATGGTGGATTTTGAGGCGGTGGAAAATCCTACTGGCGGTGGCTCAAGAGCAGCTCCGGCAGTCTCAACGGAAGCTTTTTCAGATAGTACACACGTGGTAGACAAGGTCTGTCAGAATGTGACGTGTGGGCCATCGTTTGTCAGGGGAATTCAAAATTCAAACTCTTCTTCCTTGCGAAAATGATATATGCCCACCGGATCCGTCCACCACCTGACTTTCCACCAGTACGTGGCGCATGGTGATTGGCCCAAAAACGCTGGCGGACCCCCTGCTGGATCATGGTCGGGTGAGGCGGAAGATCGTGCGGCTGATAGGCGTGCCACATAGCGGTGGAGAGAGGCGGGGGAGAAACCCGGGGGCCCTGTAGCACTTTCGCCTTCCTTGCAGGTGAGTACAGGTGGCAGCTCAGAAAGTGTAAACTTGACTTTGACACTATCTTTTCAACTTATACAGAATGGGCCTCTCACTTCGGGTATACTTGATCCGGGTTGCGAATGTTTAAATTATTCATTATCGCCAGGGCCGGTACATTCTAAATCGGCACGTAAAAGAAGAAGAGCTCAATGGGCTAAGGGCAACTCCTATGGGAGAAAAAAATGATCCACATCTTAGTGATAATCCATAAGATATGGATTTAAGTGGGAAAAAAATGCTACTATGGTTCAATTTTAATCCACAACTTGTGAACATCCAGAGAGTAAGCATCAAATTTGAGGTGTTCTATGTGGACTAATCCATCCGGACACCCAATGATCGGATACTCAATCCGGTCTCGAAGTGTCCGGATCGTTTTTTTTTTTTTTTATCATCCGGTAATGATGACCGGATAAAGTTTTCTTAAATATTTACTAATCCGGTTTCTCTGTGACCGGATGATACTTGATTTTTTTAGGAAGAAGAAGAAGAAGAACTTCAAACTTTTGAGGAAACTGCGATTTGAAAGATATGGCGATCAAAATCATGAGATGCAACACCCGAAATCATCTCAAGTCATGATGAAAATTATTAATGACGAAAACTGCGATATGGGGTTGAAAATCATGAGATAATTGATTGAGTTACTGATTTTGTAGTTTCTCTTGAATGTTATTGAGTTCATGGAGTCATGGTCAGTATTTCCGAAGGAAGAAGAAGAAGATTGAAAACTGCAGAGATTAGGGTTCTCTTTTTTAAATATTTATGAAACTTTCATCCGTTCTCCAAACAACCGGATAAGGATTTTTTTAGGAAAAAGTAATCCGGTCTCTAGTGAGCCGGATGGATTGCTTTTTGGTATTTCCCATAGTGGGTTTTCACACCCATATGTTACTGAGTATCCACATGTTGCTGAGACTCACTAAGATATGGATGTAAAACCATCCATACCATAGGAGTTGGCCTAAGGCTAGAAAGCTCGCACGTGAGCAGTGTGCAATTCACAAGGGTGATATGGAAGATGAATTTCTGACAGCAAGTGAAGATGAGAGTAGTTTTTCTGTTCCTGGGGAAAATGAAAGTCATGATTCTACTTCTCATGTTTCTGATTCTATTTTGGAGGGAACATCTGAGAGTTTCAAATCTCATATTTCTGACTCAATTCTTGAAGGGAATTCATTCACTCACTCCCCATCTAGTGGGTGTAATGGAAGGAGCATGGATAGTGGTCCCTTAACAGAAATAGAAGCTTTAAGAAGGCTGCAACTATTGATTAATGATTTCAAAAATGCTGGTCCAGAACTGGGAATTTCTTTCAAACAGACAGAGACGGAGCTGCAAAGGTTGATGGATAATGCCACAAAAATAAAGAGTTCTGCTTATCTGACTTGGAGGAAGGCAGGGGACTAGATGACCTCTAGGTGTTTTTTTGTCTGTACGGGCTTATTATTAGTTATTAATGCGGATAAAAATCGTTTCATGGGATGTGCGTGGTCTTTGTAACCCAGATAGAAGAGCTGAGTTAAAGACTCTTATTCGTTTATGGAAACCTGATGTTGCTTGTTTTCAGGAAACAAAAATGGTGCAATGGGATAGAAGAAAAGTCCGAGAGCTATGGGGTAATAATAACTTCGATTGGGTTGCTTTAAGTTCAATTGGTAGCTCAGGAGGTATCTTAATTGTTTGGAATTCTTGCTCGATAGAGGTGGATGATTCTCATGTGGGGGCCTTTTCTGCGTCTATTCGCTGCAAATTACGTGGGGAATATTTTTGGTGGGTTCTAACCTCTATATATGGTCCCTGTTTGGACTTGTTTAATCAGCAATTCTGGTTGGAAATGGCTGATGTCGGAACGTATTGGGGGGATCCTTGGTGCCTTTGTGGTGACTGGAACGTTGTTCGGTTTAGCTATGAGAGGAATGGTGAGCAAATAGTTTCCACTGCTATGCAAAACTTCAACAAGTTTATCAATGATTTTGGATTAATTGATTTACCGCTTATTGGGTCTACGTTTACTTGGAGTAGAAATGATTCGAGCAGTCGAATTGATAGATTTCTGGTGTCTAACGATTGGGAAGA
>JAJJMA010017645.1:0-14837 GCA_023529015.1 Papaver nudicaule | reverse complement strand
GTCAGGAAGAAATGGCCAATTATGGAAGAAGCTAAGCTGATTTGGAGGAAGGGTGTTCACCCTTCTCTTGCTGCTCAAAACTGGAAGTTCATGAGACCTCAATGCTGTGCAACTAGATCTAGTGCACTCTCAAGGTTCCACATCGATGATGATGATACTTGCAGAGTATGTAACAATGGTGCTGACTCTCTTAAACATGTTTTATGGCATTGCAGGGCTGCTAAATTCCTTTGGCACTGGATTCAATCTCTTTTCAGAATTCAGCCTGATTATGATCTAACCATTTCTTACAAGAATGCTAAGAACAGAGCTCCTCTCATCAGAAGACTGTGGCTTGTTGCTAACATGGCCATCAAAAAAGAACTTTGGAGGAGGAGAAATGACTTATGGATGGAAGGGAAGGAGACTAAAGACTATAAACTCAAGAACAGAGTCTACAGGGCAGTTAGGGAGAATAGCAGAAGATTCAAACTCTCAATCCGAGTGGGAGAAGATGTCAACATCCTTAACTACTTCAAGGTTGAAAGAAGAGAGCCAAAAAGACGTATTGAGCAGCAGTGCAGCTGGATTCCTCCTGCTGATGATGAATTGCTTATCTGTACTGATGGAGCTGCTGAAGGCAATCCAGGTCCAGCTGGTTTGGGAGTTATAGCTCGTAACCACGATTGTGCAGTGCTTGGTGCTGTATCAATGGGTCTTGGTGACAAATCTAACTATCTTGCAGAGGTGATGGCGGTAGTTTATGGTATGCATTGGGCTAAGAAGTGGGGTGTGAAGAAACTGAGAGTGAGATGTGACTCTTCTTCAGTTGTTCAAGCTTTTGTTGCAGGCTCAATCCCTTGGATTTGCAGGTCTAGATGGATGCAGGAGCTAGAGTTTTATGAAGAAGTTGTGTACGAACATAACTTCAGAGAGCTGAATGGTTCAGCTGATGTTTTGGCGAAGAGGGGTGCCCAATTGAATGGTGGTGTCCTCGAAGAATACGTGGGTTGCCCTAATATTATACAGGAGGTGGAGAATCCGAGCAAGCATTACACACGAGTGAGATTCGTGTGAAGGAAATCGTCTGGATCGTTAGAGGAGCCAACTCAGATGACTGCCGAGTCAGTTTTGAGTAGGACGTGAGTCTGAGTTGGTGAATCAATGGCGTTTTGGACCGATTTTCACTATTTTTGGTTTTGAGGAACCTAGTTGGTAGTCTCCCTAGTCAGGTTCTGAGGACGGTGAGACGCTAGCTAGGTGAGTCACTTAGTCTACTAGGTTTAGAGGAACCATAGTGTGGTAGTCTTCCGAGTCGGCTAAGGCCGAGGCTGGTCAAGTACGCCAACATGGTGAGTCTAATAGTTTTAGGCTTGGCCTGCGTGCCAATTTTATTCTGGTGTTTTTATGGGCTTCCAGTTTTGACTGTAGGGTACCATGCCACCACTCCCAGATTGTAGATTACTTTGTATTTAGCTAGTCTGGTTGCTAATAGGTGCTCTGGGTTGCTAAGGGGTATCTGTGTATAGCTGTTAACTCTTGTAATTTTCCTCACAAGATCTTTAATGAATTATTAGCAGCATCAATAAAGTTTAACCCTGTTATATTCAAAAAAAAAAAGTAAAGTAATCGTTGACTTCCTCATATAAGAGAAGATATTGTCGTTGTGTACACGTGCTGAACTACTATTGGTAGTGTCGGCAGGCAATTATATAGCTGTATACGTTTTAACATGGAGACGACTTCAAATGATCCACTGGGTCCGATCATTCTAGCCACAGAGGCTTCACCAGTCTACTACTGCACTAAAAACAAGAGGCAGTGCCGCAGTAAAAACATCCAACTTCAGTGATTTACTTGGTGGTGTTGTCAAACATAACATAGCCATACGACAGTAAATGATGAATGAAATTGTGACGCTGCTAGAACTACCATGATGTAACGCTGCCGGTATAAAAAGTAAGGATTTTGGTTCATGCGAAGGGCACCCAAATTGTGTATTAACCATGTCCAAAAGAGGCATCACCCTTCGAGCCTCAGTTTGGTTGTTTCGTCTACCAGAGGTATCACTTGCTTAGAATTTTACAGTACTCCTCTAGAGAGTGAATATATTGGGTATGTTCAAAAATTCACACATTTTTGTTATTCAACTTTCGAAATCTTGAGAAATTGAGACTATCTGACCCAGAGAGGGGCTGCAGGACCTAAACCAAGGCAGCTAAAAGGAAGGGTTTTAAAGGAGAATTCAATTTGAGTTAGATACAAGCATGCCGCCTGAGAAAACAATTGCCACCATTAGCATGCTTGTTTGCAACTCACACTTATCAAACAACAGGTAGAAAAAAAAATGATTCTCTTGCGTAACAACATCACCAATGGATTGGTATGACATAATAACTTAACCGCTTAACATGGCCAAGTTTTAGAGTACAAAACAATAGAGAAAGCAGTGTCAATTCTAGACATGCTTCATACATTGCTAACCTAATCAATGATACAAGGTTTGTAATTTACAGTTGAATGTTGAAATGCTTAGTTTCGTCACCTTTCAAAAGTGAAAATGTAGAATTTGAAATTCTATCACCATACCTAACACTCACCTTATACTCACCTAGAAACCCATAAAAGCTAAACGAACCATACTCGTCTGTCTGATTAGCTATCTCCCTGGTATTCCATTCTTGCAGAAGTTTATCGACAACGTCACCTGTTGGGAGATTGTGTAGGTCATTATCTGTCAAGCACATCTGGTAGCACCCGTAAGGATGAATCGCAGACCAAAGCATTATACCATTTACAGATGGGTGTGAAAATGCTTCTCTCAGTACTTGTTCTAAATACACTGCTTGTTTTTGTTTCTCGAAGCTTTTGCTGATATCAACCTCTGTTAACCAGATAGGCAAACCTAATGTAGCCAACTTATCCAATGTGGCTCTCATTAGAGGAATATTTGGAACACTGAAATGACCTTCTAATCCAATTCCACCCATTCTAATATCATCTCTTTTCAGGTCTTTTAACCTTGAGATGAATGTATCCACAGTTGAATTGACGTCTGAGCATGTTTCGACAACATTGAAATCATTCATGAATAGAGTTGCTAATGGGTCTGCTTTATGTGCAGTTTGAAAGAAACCCAACGTCGCATTTTGGCCTAGTTTTTGCTCATAAAAGTCGAAATGAAGCATTTCATTGCTTACATCCCAATGTATGAAGTCTCCTCTATATCTATGCATTAGACTTTGTATACGCGAATTGACAGCAGACTGTAATTGATCGCTGGTTAGGTTGCGAACCCATGCAGGAGTGTAAGCAGGATCTTCCCAAAAGATATTGTGGCCTCTGACAGCAATCTGGTTTGCTCGAACGAACTCTAGCATCTGGTCTGCTAATGAGTAGTTTAGCTTGCCTTGTTCAGGTTCTGTTGTGTACCATTTCAGCTCGTTTTCAAATACTGCAACGTTGAATCTCTCGGCAAACCATTTCTGACAGTGTCAAGTCAAAATGCCTAGGTAAGTGACTATAGTTCAGCTCATAATGCATATTTATAATGACTTGCTTTCGTATTTCATCAGAATTTTGAGTGTTCATACCTGGTAGGACAAGTTTCCTAGAATGGTGCTTGCTATTGCAGAGCCAAATGGAAACTCTTTCGAGATTTGACCAACTACTATCTGAGCTCCTTGAAGTCTAGTTCCATTTTTGGCTGATACATGTATGGTGACCGCACGTTTTCTTTCCTGTACAGATTGACAAACTAACTCGTTACTAGTTAGAAAAAGGGAGGCTTTAAGAATTTGAGCCTACCATTAGAAAAAGCGACTGTAGAAACTGTCAGTCACAAGGAATCCATCTAAAGCTGTTGAGGTAGTGCACGCACAAATTAGACTGAACGCGGGGATTAAAAATCTGAGGAATTAACCACATACACTGTTGATTCTGAAATCTTGGTTTGATTTCCATTGCTGATCAGTGAATGGCTGCAAAGCTGAACTTGCTATTGATATATCAATACCTGAATCCTCAGAATTCTGCAATATTTGGAAAAACAATGAAAATTACTTGTGCAGTTATTACTCTTACTTAAAGTAAACAATCAAGAAAGTTAGAGACACCACAGAAAGTAAATGGCAAAATTCTATTAAGAAACATTACCTGGAAATATATAACTGACAAATTCAACGGCGAGCGGATTTCAAAACCACCCTTAAGAAATGTCCAGCACCCTTTCTTAGCCAAGACAGAACCAATGCACTTAAATGATGAATCTTGTGACCAGAAATTTGCTCTTATGATAGCAGACTCAATATCACCATTGATCTTTACCCAACCTGTTTACATTTTTGTAGTCAATAAGCATTAAGCTAGTTGAAACCTGGGGTCAATTCACCATCACAAAAAGGTAATTCAGATTACATTATGAAAACTCTGCATTTTCCTTAGTGGAATGTGAGTTTCATGAGCTTAAGTACTGACAAAACTCACCGCACGCCCACTTAAAATCGAGGTACACAGGGTTACTTATAATATAGGGTCATTTTTGGACTACTATGTGAAATGGTGCTGTGACAAAGACCCTAAGTTGCACATGTGATCCACAAAGTAAATTGCCAGAGACAGTAGTGGTGCAATGCACCATTGTGTCCTTTCTTAAGAAAATTATGCAATTCTTAAATATATAGTCAGAGAAGAGAGAGGCTCACTGGAGAAGGAGTACTTTGTGGCCTGATTAAGATTCTTCAGTACAAAGGCCGGTGAAAAAATCTCTGGAGTACTGATAGAATCAATAGTCTTTTGATTAAACTGATTTTTGTGGTCATAGTTCCTTAGATCACCTCCATTGTACAGGGGATCCTCTGGTTGCGTTTTGCACTACACACCATCACAAATGCACATATCATTGAGTATTATACTTAGCCATCCAGCATAACAATGTCACAATTTGGACGGTATTACTTACCTCGGTGTAAGCCGAAGAATCGTATACAGGTCCATCTGCATTAATCCATCCAACTCCACGGTTAATAACAGCATTATGTAACTAATTAACTTAAATGACTAATTTTGAATAGATGAAAGACTTAGAGAGTGTACCATAAGCCGCAGATAGAGGTTGCTGAGCCAAGAAGTTTAACAAAAGTAACAACTTGATCAAGAGAAATAAGCTTGATTTGAGTATTTTCATGGTTTGAGAAGTAGTGGAATGTGAGAATGAGGAGTGAATATCGGGAGTATATAAATATAGAGTATGGGAACTGGAATATTGAATGGTGTTTGTATATCAAAGAGAAGTGGGTTTGAGTTAGGTCATGGGTTTGATTTATATAGGCAAACTATTTTACTTTGATTTTCCAAGAAAGCGAAAGAGAGTGAGTAATGGAGAGAGCATGGAGAGGGAAAGAGTACTAAAGAGAGAGAGGTGGTCTTTACTATGAAAAAAATCTAGAAAAAGATAATAGAAATGGAGAAGAAAGAAACAAAAGCAGTACGATTTGGAAGTTTGGAACTTCATTACTCATCACGAGTGGAATAGCCAGCCTATGGGTTACGTACCACCCGTGTTTGTTTGATCACATGAAGAGTTTGATGTAGTAAATTTGATGTCCCATCTTGGTGTAGCTGTGCCATGGGTACAGCACTTGCAATCAAATGAATGGAGGTTCATAGACCTATAGCTGGAGTTGGGATTCTCCGAATTGCATAAATGATGAACATTTTGTGTCAACATTTGATTATATGACCGACATAAGACCCAAGTTTTAGTAAGCATTAGAGTTCGCCAACTTCTTTTTTCAAATTGTTTAATCTTCTAAAAGTAGAGAAGAAGTACTAGTAGCAGTAGTTTTAACGCAATCGTGTGGCCGAATCCATTGAGTGGCACCTAACTTGTCTTAGAATACAGTTCGTTTCTAAAGGGGAGGAGGGGTGCAGTGGAGGTACTCATTCCCACCGTAGTCGATTTGCATTTATAGATGACTTCAGCAAAGGGCAAACAAAAGAGTATGGTCCAGCCATATCCAGCAGGACCAGTCCCAATTGTGGAGGTCATATATAAACCAGCCAGCACATGCTGTAAGAAGCGTCTGAATAGTGGCTTGAATTTGCATGCGCATGGTGAGTGGGATACCAAGAGTCAGAGCTAGCGCCAAGATAATGATAATAAATGGGCTGTGCATGTTACCTAAAGAAAGCTTGGAGGACGAAACACCACATTCTTTATAAGAGAAAAAGTGAATCCTTCAGCGTAAAGCACAGGTGTATGTCTTTGTGATTGTTGTTGTTTAGTGGAGTAGGAGCAGTCATGTTGAAGTGTAAAACCTAATTGTTTTTGAATACCGACTAAAGATTTATAAGATTGTCCAGCACATTGCCTAGGAGCTATGTATGGAGTTTGATGCAATAATATATGTCCCAAAGTTTTCGTAATAACATGAATCAGAAATACAAAAAAAAAATCAATAAATCCTTACGGACAAAAAAAAAAACTAATCAAAAACTAATTACCCACTAATGTGTCACATACCTTAACCCCCTGCTAATCTACCATTAACCTCTAAACTAATCCCCCAACCCAGACACATTACACCCCATTAGTTTTGGGTTAGTCTACTTTTCTGTCTGTCCAGACTTGTTGAAAATAATAGGAAGCTGGACTGCTGGAGCGTCATGGGCCAAGACACGAAAAGAATACTGTAGTACTTTGATTGCAAGACAAATATATTCCATGGTAGAAACAATTGAGCATACTAGATGCAAAGTTTTCGTGATTACAACAACATATACAAGATGCAACAATTCGAAGATCAAAATGCTTCGCTTCCAATATGTTACACCTTCAAATTGGCTACTACCGCACTATATCTATGCTTGATTAACCTATAAGGTCACTTGGGGAAAATTTACCCATCCCTGTTCTAGGTTTTATTTTTCCTCATTCAACCCTAACCTGGAACAACTAAGGGTCAGGGTAGAGATATTTTCTTTCCATTCCAAATTTACTGATCTCAACAGAAGAAAAAATAAAAGAAACCAATGAAAGAGAAGATACAGTATGTGCTTAACCTTTAATTGTTTTCTTTTGATCAAAACCTGATTTCCTAGACTTCTTACTCGCTTGGATTTTCTTGTAAAGATTCTTTGTCCGGAAAGCAAGCAACACGTCCAGTCCGAAGCCAACTACACATGCCAAAGCCATGATCAAGAAAACTAGCCTGAAACAATGAGCTCCAACACATGTGTTGCCACCTCCTTCTGTTTTAGTTGCCTGTGAATCGTACAATAAACCAGCAAGCAAACCGGAAAACAGGAATGACCCCAGAGGCAGGTTCAAAATTAGGATGTTGTAGATTAAGCCGTAGTATTTAAGGCCAAATAGTTCAGAAGCAGTAGGAACTGTGACAGCTAGACGAACTCCGTAGCAAATGCCAACAACAATTGAACCGATATATAGGGATCCTGGTAATGCAACAGCTAGGATAATGTATCCTACTGCCATTAGAATCTGTGATGCAGCATTCCATAGTGGCCTAGGTGTTGCAGCATTCCTGCATAGTTGAACAATGAATATCAGTCATTCAGATAGATGAAATTCCGCAAAGAATAGCAGTTTAAAGTTGTGTAGTCCGATGTTAACCAAGTAGGCTTTAGCTTAATGTAAATCCCCTAACCTTGAAGCGAACATCAACTATGGATTTAAAAAGGGCACATTCAATACTTAGTTAACAAAATGCATATGAACCAACTTGTGTTGTGAACTTGGATTCAACTAAAGTAATCAGACAAAAGCTTGAATTTTTGTTTTATCAGTGCACTAATGAATTATCGCAAAGACTTATGCCTAAAGTTTTATGAAATCCCAGATCACTAAATGTCATGATTTGACGTAATCCGGTCCCTGCATGACTGGACCAGATTCTGCCGTCACACACGATGTGAAGCCCCATTGGTCCCAGCACGTAGATGCACGGAAATTGCATAAAAGAGCAACTTATGCTATAGTCAAAAAGGCATGAAAAATGTCAAAATCTTGAATTTGAAGCATATACCCATGGCAACTTCCCAGAAATAACATGCATAGTCCAGTAGCAAATAAATGAACAGTTCCCCAATCCCATCATTATAAAACCTACCCTGACTTTTGAGTAAACTTTTGGGCGATAAACGAATTGGACCAATTAAAATTTTGCACTGCCAAAAAGTCATGACTATCCTAAGGCTAAAAGCTAAAACAACTAATCGTTTTTATGAACGAAAGTGAGGTAACAATTTCAAGACATTAATATGCTTCCAACTTAAAACCTTTGAAAAGATTATCACCAAGTAAAAACCTTTGAAAAATACAAAATGCAGTAATTAAGCAAATATGAGAAGGAGAAGATTTACGTACTTGAGGAAGTATTCAGATATGGTTCCTGAACCAATTCGGCCAAAGAAGCCGAATATACTAGTCAGCGACACAAAAATGGATACATCCACATACCCGAGCGCCAAACCCATTTGACCCATATTATTCATCACAGCTAACCCGGTACCGACACCACAAAGAAATGAAGTGAACAGAATCCAAAAATCTAATGTTTGAATTGTCTCAAGAAGTGTGTGATCTTCACCAAGAACTGGTTTCCGATATATGACTTCAACAACATCACCTTCCAAATTTCCTTCTACTACGGCCAATTTTGGTTCAGTTTCTGTCTGGGTATCTTCTTGAACCAGTAAAGGTTCTTGAACTTCATCGTTATATGCACTTTCAACATCACCGGAGCTTGAGTTCAAACGTGCTAGACTCCAATTTTTAAAAACAGAGAATAAAGGAATTGATAATGGTGAAGCTAGCAGAAATAAAAGCCCAGCAGCGAAAAACATAGAGAGCACATGACCATGTTTCCCTGAGGTATCGTAAGCTAAAAGATATAAAGCAATTATCACAGCCACTATATTGAAGAAATTGAAGTATTTGGATTCTTCCTCTTCTTGGGCAGCTGTAGTTGTAGGTGGAACTTCCCGAAGGAAGAAAATTGCCGCAAGACAAACAACGGCCGGAACTACAGCCAACATGAATAGAAACTTTGCAGGATTATCAGCAAACAAAGCACTACAAATATCTGTAAAAATGGCTGTGCTCAGACCCACATAGCCTTTTAAGATTCCGGATACAGGACCTCGATTTCTACGGAAATTACGCATACACGTAACTAGAATTGCTGTGTTCATCCATGTTGTACTATTTCCTCCCATACACAGAAATATAGACATCTGAAAGAAACCAAGAAAATTTACCATCGTTAAATTATTTAACTGTGAAAATCACTGCTGTTTGTTTCATAAAAAACAGTTCACTTTACAGTGAGATTGAGTTAACTCATTAACTCATTCCGATTCATGTTTAAAGAATCTTGGTACGGACATTCCAATATTTTAATAAAGTACCCTGTGGTTGACCGGACATGTGTCAGAACAATGTACAACATGTCAGATACTTTCTGACACGTGTCTACGTGGGGTGATTCCTACCGTCTATTTGAAATCCCTTTAAAGTTTCAATCAGATCCAAGCCCCACGTAAAGTACTAAAATAAGGACCAACAGTAATTCAGCATCCACCTAATTTTCTTGTTTAGTGTAATCTAACGGTGATTAATTAGTTGCAGTTTAATAATTAACTTCCAAGAACAAAAATAAAGAAAACGACGTGACTCGTCCGATTCAAAGCAACTCAATGTTCCAACAGTGAAAAATCTCGGAGCCATTTTTCAGCATTTCAAAACCTTACGTGTGTATTGCAAATATATAACAAGATCCGGGAAATAAGATCATGAACCGGTCTGAATCAAGATTTGACTCAGTTCTACTTCTTTTTACTTCTCTCTAAGAATTTAATTTTTCAAGAACTCTCGAACCCTTGTAGTATCAAAAAAAAAAAGGACCAAAATCACAGAAGATTAATAGTAAAATTTAACAAAGATGGAAGTTAAAAATTAGTTACCTGCCAATAAGGAAGAGGCCGGATTCTCTGGCTAACAACAAGCCATTGAACACCATACCCAATAAAACCTTCAAGAGATCCAATCAACAAAATAACAGGAGTTGAAAGACGATCTGAAGCTAAACCAGCAAGAATCCCAAAAGCTTTACCAATATCTTTAGCTACTGATAAACTATTAAGTTCCAATTGAGTTAAAGCCATTAATGATTTCAAAGCATCTGAGTAATTTGAAAATGTGTAATTGTTTCCTGATATTGATTGTACCCATATTGCTGTTACAAACCCTAACCATTTCCCTGCTGGAGATTTTGTTAGAGATATTTCGTCTCTAATGTTCCCCATATTTTACGCAGATTTTGCCGAAACAAGACCGGAGGAGAAAGGAATCGGTTCCTTATGAATGGGTTTTCCGAGGAATATGATATGAATGAAGCAGAGAAATTAAAAGAGAGAGAATGTGCTTGCAACAAGGAAAGTGTTGCGTTGAGTGATAGGTGAGACACAGGGGTGGTACTGGTACCCATTTATATAAGTTTCTTTGGCGGCTTGCGTCTAAATTGTTTACCTATTTAATGCTTAGCCCATAATTTTAAGTTTATTGTTGAAATGCACCTTTAAGTATTTCCATATTAGTCCTCCTGTTTGTGACCAACGTAAAGAGAGAGTTTCTGTTTTGTTTACCGGAGGTGCAAAGCAAGGATATGCTGTTACGGTAGATTAAAACGTGACGGAATATCTAGCGTCTTACTTAATGTCTTGAAATGGCAGAAAAGTAGAGGCAAATATTCAATTTAGAACGGCTATACTTGACATTTTGAAATGACTGATACTGATCCAATGCAGAAATGCCCGATTGACATGGGATAGATACATGAGAAGATTGAAACAAAGATACATGAAAAGATGCCATTCAATTGTCTATACCTCACCGATAATAGTCATTTCTTTGAAGTGTTGTCTAGATAAACTTCGAGAAATTATTTTTCAACTTCTGAAAGCAAAAAAATGTTGTTAATTATCATGCTAGACGAAAACCCTTTATTCAATCATCATGAACGCATATGGCATGGCCGCCTGGGCACAAATCCAAAACAGGCTTAGGCTCAAGGGGTGATCGTCTTTGTAGCCGTGCCTAACAGACTTAGGTTTAACAGT
Source organism: Papaver nudicaule (assembly GCA_023529015.1). Classification (NCBI taxonomy): domain Eukaryota; kingdom Viridiplantae; phylum Streptophyta; class Magnoliopsida; order Ranunculales; family Papaveraceae; genus Papaver; species Papaver nudicaule. The sequence goes on along the minus strand of JAJJMA010017645.1, from coordinate 3,719 downwards.
CGCCTTCGGAACCGTGCCACTTGCACATGTTGATGATGCGGATCTTTGCATTGCGCTTTAACCAAAAGCGCTAGATCTTTTTCCAGATGAGAAATATCAAATATCAGTAATGTTCTTTCGGCCTTTGGGGGCGGCGAACAGGAAAGTCATTCCGGTAGTCACATCGGTCTAATAACAACAAGGTATTTTTTCTTGTTATTAGGAATAACAACGAGCAATGAATAGATGTTTTTCTTATCATTTTGTAGCTTATCAGTATCAACATTGAATCAGTTTCTGGCTGTTCAAACTAGCAACGAAATGACCATATCGACTTTATAGATATGGGGAGATCACGGGGTGCAGGGTATCAGATGACCCAGACCTAGGGTTAAAAAAAAAAAAAGACTTTATAGATATGGGGTTCCATGGCCAATCAAATTGTATGATAACTAGAACTATTATCAGATGGATTTCTATGGTCACAACTTTACAAAAGGAAGTTTCAAAAAAAAAAAACTTTACAAAAGGACTGTATTATAAATTTATAATTTCCTACACAAAGTATGGCTTTTGTGATATTCGTGTGGGACCCAATCTGGTGGGTGCTGAATAGTATACGTACGGACACGAGACGCTTTAGATGCAGCAGATAATATTAAAGAATTTAATCGACCCAAATGTCACAAAGGCCATACTACGTGTAGAAAAACGGAGTAATGGGATTTGTTGGGTATCGTCGTCGGCATGGACTCTTGGCCATGTGTGCTGAATATAATAAGATAGTAACATGTGATGGGTTGCCACAAAGGATGCTGACGACTCAGTAAGAAGTGGGTCCTATCTATATATGCTTGGCCGGTTAAATCAGTTTGAGTTACGGCCGTTGGCAATGTACCCATCCTGAATCACTATTTAGTTCCCGTCCAGATCCATTGGAGAACTTAGAGCAAGCACTATGGTGCCACAAGCCATCTCTATTAAATAGAGAAAGGGGATGGCAGAAATGTCGAAAAAATGACAATCACAGTGGTCTTAGCTATTTCGAGACGGAGATTGGATTTCCGCCACAAAATATTACGGAGATTGGATTTCCGCAGAGAAAATATTATAAGGATTTTTGAAAATTTTACGGAGATTGGATTTCCGCCCTGCGGGAATTGGATTTCCGCCTCGCATCTCTATTGCTATTGACTGCTACGGATTGGTAGCAGGCAATAGAGAAGTCCATCTCTATGTCTATTCAATAGAGAAATTTTGCACCATAGTAGTTGCATTTCTCTATTCAATAGAGAATTCTCTATTAAACTCAACGCTTTAGACAGAGAGGATGTCCGAGTTTTGCGGAGCTGCGATTTTGGATCGGGAAAATTCATCACGCCGGAGGAGATCAGAGGTAAGTTTTTATGATCAGCATGGTTATGGTAAGAGCAAGAAGAGCTGGGTAGCAGTGGTTAGCAACGATGACAAGGAAGATCAAGAGCAAGAGAAGGATGTTGAAGGTGAATGGCAGATTGTTTCTTACAAAAAATCTAAAAACCCTAAAAACAAGAAAGTGACCTTCAAAGCAGATGAGGTAAAAGTGGAGTGTGAGTATAAATCTTTCGTTTTTTCTGAAAGATCAGGTGAGTTTCAGATTCAAGAGATCACCAGGAATAAAAAAGATATCATTCGATTTTCAATCAGTCATGAAGCTGTGCAATGGTTGAAAAATATTATGCACAAAGAGTCAAAGAAGGATTTCTATGGTGGCTGGACATGGGATTCCAAATGGGGTGATGATCATCTGTTCTTAATAAGAGACCAAAACAAATACGGAGAATATTTCAGGTTAACTGTCTACTCCAAGAACAGTAAACACCTAACTTTCTTTCCAGCTGAAAAAGGCTATAAACGATGGAGAAGATTTGTTTTTGGTTTTGATAAAGTTCTAAAAAGTCACGCAATTGTTATAAAGAACAAGAAGGAGGTAGCTGCTAAAGATCATGAGGAGGTAGTCACAAAGGTAACTGAGTATGTATCTGACAGTCCCAAAGAAGATGAAGAAACCTTACAAGAAGAACTTATATCTGACAGTCCTAAAGATGATGAAGAAACCATACAAGAAGAGTTTGTCATGACTAATGATGATGACTGGAGTCTTGCAATTATAATTGAAGCATCGGAGAAAATTGCTTCTTGGGAGGAGATTGGCAGGGATATGGCTAAAAGGTTTTTTATCAAGCAAAACTTTGATATTTTTCCTTTTGAAGACTCAAGAGCGTTCTTTTTCACATCAAAGGAAGACAGGGATCTAATTCTGAGTTTGGGCATTTGGAAATTCAAGAACATCACTTTCAAGCTTTGTCCATGGTGGTCATCAGCTAATGCCGTTCCATTTATTGAAGAAGAGGGTGATGGCTGCTGGATTAAGGTCTTTGGTATTCCTTTCAATTACTGGAGTAACAAGTGTTTCCTTAAGATTGGAGAAAACTATGGAGGGCTTCTACAGATTCATGATTCTACATCATCTTGGAGTGATGCATCTGCAGTCAAAATTAAGGTCAAATCATTTGTTCAAAAGGAGGCATCCTTTATGTTCAGTCATGGAAATACTATGTTTCCAATTACCATCAAACCAATGGAGAATCAGCATCAACTGTTTCATAGAACAAGAATTTCAACTTCACATGCAGGGGAGTCTAGCGCAACACATCCAATTGAAGGGCCGGAAATCTCGCAATCAAACCGGAAATCAATCAGCAATAACTCTTTGGAGAATATTTCGCGCGCAGATAAAGGAAAATCCGTTGAGAATAATTCAAATTCAATTTCAAATTTGAATTCAGAAACGGGCTCAAAAAAGAAAAAGAAGAAAAATAAAAAGAGCACCCATACGCAGGACAGCCCAAATCCTAACTCGGATGTGGCTAGCTCAAGTGGGGGTTCAGAGGTACCGGGCTCAAAAGTGGGTAATACCCGTATAGATCCGGAGGCGGAAATACCAATAATTTCAGGTGATTCAGTTGTCACTTTCACAAACTCATCTCTAGATATCTCAACACCAGAAGATGTCGAAGTCTTGCTTGCAGAAACGGATGCTTTAGCTTCTTTTCAGAGAGAGATTGAAGATCCACAACAAATGGATGGGGATGAGGCTACACAGGAACTACAGTTTAGTTCGACAGCAGCAATTTGTAGTACTACAGAAAAATGGAGCAAAATGAAACACAAAGTTGAGAAGGGGCTAAGAGATGATTTTGATAGAGTGTTAACTCAAATGGTTGCTTTAGGTCCAAAGCTGGGCTTAGCATGCAAAGGCACTGATGAAGAAAATAATGATACTATTTTTGACTCTATGAGATCTCATCTAGCTAATTTGGAGAATGAGAAAGCAAACAAGGTTTAATTTGAAGGTTTTTTCTCTTGGGAATTCTTTTAAATGGATCCCAAAATTGTGTGCTGGAATGTAAGGGGGATGAATGATCTTAGCAGGAGGGATATCATTAAACACAAAGTCAGAACTTGGAGGCCTACAATTCTGCTGTTACAGGAGACAAAAATTCAGCAGTGTAATGATTTATTGGCATGGCAAATTTGGGGCAATAAACATGTCAAATGGCTTGATTCTCCTTCTGAAGGAAGGTCAGGAGGTATACTTTGCTGCTGGGATGAGTCCAAGATCAATGTGTTGGATACAATGGTGGGTGTTCATAAGGCTGTCCATGGCGCGGTTCGGCTCGGTTTTATGCATCGCCATC
>JAJJMA010017639.1:1083-11769 GCA_023529015.1 Papaver nudicaule | reverse complement strand
TTTAGGGGTATTGGTCTGGCGGTCTACGGCAGTTGAAAGAAACTGATGGAGATAGTGGACAGTTACGAGAAGATGGCGCGAGTGGGCATGTTCTACACGACTCAGGCAGTTGCAGAAACCAACGCATGTCCTCCACTCCCCCACTATTCCACGAATTCCACCTTCTCTGTCGAGAGATCAGGGTGAGTTCAAACTATAAATAGAGGCTTCCTCTATCTTTCAAGGCAGAACGTTCAGAACAGCTAGAACACAAAACAGAAACAACCAGAACATCTGAGCCTCAGAGAAAATACACCTGAGAATCAAAACACGTTTCTAGCCTTGGAGATTTATAGTCGACTTCACGACGGAGATCTTGAACTCTTACACCCAAAACACATCCTCAACCTGATCTCAAGTTTCTTCGTTGTTTCCCTCCCTAGACCAACCTCTATCCTCTCTGTGACCGAAGCAAGACAAGAACGGCTATTTTCTTGGTTTAGGATTGTCTTGTTCGACTTTGATCTCCGAGCACTACGAAAGTACCCAGAGACGGTACATTGTTTTTACAGGTAAAAACAACTGGGAACGCCCAGATTACGACGAAGATTCGGAGACGTTGCAACTGGCCGCGTTCCTACTCTTTTGGCTGAGTCATGATGTTTTTGAGTTTAGCCCCGTGGATACCGTCAAGGAGGAGTTGATGCCAATAGCTGTTTTGATGGCGCGTGGTGTCTCTTTCCCTCTTGCTCCTATGTTTCTGGGCGGATTATATTGTCACTTGGATCTTCTTGCTATTGACATTCAGAGGGTGGCTAAATTTCATACCGTTGAGACTTTCGTTCCCGCGAGCTTTCTCTTGATGTGGTCTTGGGAGCGCTTCCCCAACTTCAGCCCAGAGGTCCCACAATTTAACATATACGACCATGTGGAGCGATTCAACGAGGAATGAGAGGTTTATCAAGATCATATGGTATACACTTTCCCACGCGCACGTCTCTATAAGAAGAAGTCACCCAAATCTTTTGACAACATTTCCAAGCATATGGATATTGAGTCGAAGTTCTGTTTTTCTCCTTATACTGACGGTCGCGTTGGTCCTACTCCCTACACCTTTTACTCGACTTAGGGGGGGATCCTTTATTCTAGAAGGGTTCACCAGGCGAGCGAGGTGAATTTTATTCTTTCAGTGACTTCTGGTTACCTACCTGGCTTTTATGGTGGCGTATTTTCTGTTCAAGATTATAACTTCGATCGCGTGGTCCGCCAAGCAGGCTTTGATCAAGGGGTTCATCCGCCTCCGCTACGTCCTTTGAGCTTGGGCGGGGCCTTGGTCGAGAATTATTTTGACAGGTTTGTTCATGTTGATGGGGGTGCGCTTCGTTGGCGCACCACTTCCTTTACGATTCGGTATCCAGACCCCTCTCGTAATGCCTGCGTTTCTGCCGATTGGCGAGAGTACTGGAACGAGTTTTTGACCCGTGCAATGAACTTTCTAGTTACACCTTTTGTCCGTTATCCCGCGCCTGATAAGGATGATATTTATGACATGCATCGCATTGGTTGTTTTGTGCTTTATAAAGGAGTAGGAGGGTCGTACGGGCTTGTCCATGGGAATAAGGGTCGCGCTCGTAATTCTAATGAAACCGCCTGGGGTCTTTTCCTGTCTGACCCTGACCCGGGCATTGGGCAGAGATCTCGGAGGAAAGCTCCAGTCTCCTCCTCGAAGGCTGCTGGCGGACATAAACGATCGCAGTTAGTTGATGCCTCTAGACATCCCCTTTAGCGCCTAGTAGAGTAGCGTTGGGCGGGGGTCCCGTGGTAAGCGATCACTCTTTGCTTCATGTGAACATTGAATTTGGTTAATATCTTGGTCTTATATTTACTTAATTTTTTGTTTGTACATAGCCTGACGACTCTCATGATCCTGGGCCGCGTAAGCGCTCTTTGGAGGAGTGGCTTAATATGCCCGAGCATGAGTGGCGTAGGAAGGCTTTGGTTGATAAATTAAATTGGGAAGCGGGCGTAGTCCCCATTCCTCGATGTGTTTCCTCTCCTTCTAACAAGTCTTGCACTAAACAGGCGCGCCCAGCGACTTCTGCTAAGAGGAAACGCCCTCTTCCAAAGCAGTTTCATGCGTGCTCTAGTAATCCAGGCTTTGTGGAGGACTTTAAACGACGTAACCAAAATGTTGGCCCCAAGCCTGCCGATGTGATGAGGTTGTCTCGCTTACAACCTTTGGTTTGTTCCGTTATGTGGGATATAGCTGACCCTCTGAACTCACCGTCTGCCATTTTGGAATCTTTAAGTTCGTCAGTGTCCGAGAGGCTACATCAAGTGGGCCCATCTTCCTCTGCCCAGATGCCTTCTGACCCAGGTGTGTATTATAGTTATTACACGTGGTACGCATTTATTTCTTCCTTTTTAAGCGTGAAGTCTTATATATATATACCCCATCATGTCTCCTTTTTTCAAAGAGGAATTCGAGAGAGAGTTCTGAGCTTTCTTATGCGGCTCTACCCGCTTCTTCAGACCCATTCCAATAGTTTTATTTGTTGCCTCCGCTTGTACATTTCTCTGAGGACAGAGTGGAGTTGATTTTCCAAGATTGAAACTGTATATGGCGAGTAATTCTCTGATATTTTCGCCAACTAGCTCTTTACCATTGTCTGTGCAAATTTCTGCTAGCACGCCGAACCTACAAAATATATTTTCCCAAACAAACTTAAATACTTCTTGCCCTGACTTATTCCTGATGGCCTTAGCTTCACACCATTTGGTAAAGTAATCAGTTGCTATGATTATGTATTTCCTCTGTCCTGATCATGGAGTTAGCGGTCCTATGATATCAATACCCCACTTGGTGAAGGGCCTAGGACCGAGTACTGAATTTAATGATGTCGCTGGCGCTTTAATCCTTTTTCCAAACAGCTGGCACTTTTTACATCGTCGAGCATATTCCTTGGCATCGCTGTTCATCCATGGCCAGTAATACCCTTGCATTCTTACTTTCAAAGCCAAGGCTCGCTGAGCACTGTGATTTCCACAGTCTCCTTCGTGGATTGATTCCAGCAGCTTCTTACTTTCTTCTCTTGATATGCATCTCAGCAAGGGTCCAGAGAATAATCTGCGATATAATATTCCATCTCTAAGTTCATAGTTCGCCGATCTGATGATTACTTGATGAGCTAGAATCTGCTTTCCTGGTAGAGTAAGATTATCCAAATAATATCGTATCGGCGTTCTCCAATCTGTCTCTGCTGATTCTTCAGTATCTAATGCCAACACTTCCCTTTGTTCTCGCTCATCCACAGAGGGCTGCCTCACTCGTTCAATAGCTATTGAAGTGATATCAGGATTTGTCATCATTGCAGAAATGAAAGCTAAGGAATCAGCGCGCATGTTATCCTTTCTGCAGATGTGGCGAAACTTGATACCCGGAATCTCCTGAGCATCCTTTCTAGCAAGTTTGAGGTACTTCTGCAGAGAAGCGTCAACTGCTTGATAACGTCCAGAAATTTGTCGAATCACCAACTGAGAGCCACTTGTTAATATAACATCGCTGATACCTATCTCTATGATGAGACACATAACGTGTATAACTGCCTCGTACTCTGCCTCATTGTTAGTCGCCGGAAACTCCAACCTTAGCGAGTGTACTATCCTGGCTCCTTTCGGCGAGGTAGAAACAATACCTATTCCCTTTCCTTCTTTATTTCATGAACCATCCACATACACTTCCCAACTTGTAGGACTGCATTTCAACAGTTGTGGCATCTCATTTTCTCGCTCATCTGGCATAAATGGTATGTCTTCTACTTCTTCCTCTTCTTCTATTGGGAAATCAGCAAGAAAATCGGCGATGACTTGAGATCTCCCAGTTGTACGAATTTCATACTGAACGCCGAATTGCTCAATCTGAGTATTCCATTTATCAATTCGCCCACTCTTTGGGAGTTATGCAATATGGATTCAATAGGAGTCTTTGTAAAGACCGTAATAGGATGGGCATGAAAGTATAGGTGCAGTCGCTGAGATGCAAAAACTAGATCTAGAATCAGCTGCTCAATTTTGGTGTAGTTCTTTATAGATCCTTGCAGGGTTCTGCTAATATAATATATTGGTCTTTCTCCACCTTTGGTTCTTACCAGCACAACGCTGATAGCTACTGATGTGGCGGCGAGATAGACTCTGAGCTCTTCGCCGTGCTCTGGCGGCTGGATCGCTGGGAGAGTAACGAGATACTTTTTAATACCTTGAAATGCAGCTTCATGATCTTCAGTCCAGTTAAAATTTTCTCCTTTTTTCAATGTTTTGAAGAATAACTTGCAGTTATCGGAGAATCTTGAAATGAATCTGTTGAGCGATGCTAAAGTTCCATTAAGTCGCTGAACATCCTTTACTATCACCGGCGAAGGCATATCCCTGATGGCCTGAATCTTTGCTTGATCAGCTTCCACACCAATCTTTGTGACAACATATCCCAAGAATTTTCCTGACTGACGCCGAAAACACACTTCGCCGGGTTTATTTTTAATTTAATGCTTCTAATATGATCGAATATTTCTATAAGGTCTTGAACATGAGTGTGCTTCACCTTGCTCTTTACTAGTATATCATCAACATAAATTTCCATGGTCTTCCCTATCCATTTCTCAAACATCTTCTGAGCCATTTCTTGATATGTAGCACCAGCATTCTTCAATCCAAAAGGCATCCTGGTATAGCAAAATAATCCCTTGTAGAAAAGAAAGAAGTATGCCTCTGATCTTCCTCAGCTAAAGGTATTTGATTATAGCCGGAATAGGCATCCATAAATGACAGCAATTCATGCACTGACGTAGCGTCCACAGTCTGGTCAATACACGACAAAGGAAAACTATTCTTAGAACATGCTCTGTTGAGGTCGCTGAAGTCAATACAGATCCGCACTCCCTTGTTATTTTTTGGTACCACCACCATATTCGCTATCCATTCAGGATATTGCACTGGTCTAATAGTACCATATTCCCTCATCTTGTCTATCTCCGCCTCAACTGCTTCCTTATACACTGGGGCGAATTTCCTTATCCTCTGCTTGAAGGGTCTAACCTTTGGATCAATGTCCAACTTATTACACGTTATCTTTGGGTCAATCCCCGGCATTTCGTTCATACCCCAAGCAAAGACATCGGCATATTCCTTTAGTAATGCTTGTAACTTCGGCGATTCCTCCTTATTCAGCAGAGTGCCGATCTTCACCATCTTTGGGTCGTTTTCTTCGCTGATGTTTATATCTCTGATAGGTTCTACCGTTGTAAAATGAAATTCAGGCTCTCCCATCGGCGAAGGTTCCTTTAATTGCTATATTGTCTTTACACCAGGTTTCACTAAGTCTTCTCCTGCATTCACAGAATGGACGTACTTTGATGGGTCGGCGATGACCTCTTGAATCTCTTGCTCCTTTAAGATCTCTTTACCTTGCTTCTTCTTCTTCTCATTGATTCTAGTTTTTTTTTGTTTTCGCGATCTGAACATCCGCCGCATTGGAAGCCTTTGCTAATGCCAAATATCCAACATACTCGGCGACTCCAACAGGTATTGGAAACCTTAAACGTCGATGATAAGTAGAGGGTACTCCTTTCAAACTATGCAGCCATGGCCTCCCAAAAATTGCAGCATACAACGAATCGACATCCAAGACACATAAAGTGGTATCCAAAACCAGCTCAATACAAGTAAAAATGTTGAACGTGATTTCTCCTGTTGGCTTAGATGCAATTCTATCGAATCCATAAACATTGTACTTTGAAACTATCAGCGACGGGATCTCCACATCTTTTGATTTCATTGCTTCATATGATGAATTAAAAAGGATATCAACTGAACTCCCAGGATCAATAAGTACTCTTGGTAGTTTGAATTTTCCCATTTGACCTGTGAGAACCAAATGATCATTATGACTTCTTCCATCGGCTGGAACTTCTTCGGCGGAGAAACCTACACAAGCTTTCATCCAATCCAAAAATGGTTCTTGCTTGACGGCGACACTGCATATCTCGTTTCCCAGCCTATCTCGCTTATGAACTCTGGACAAACGTTGTTGTGAAACTCATCTCTTGTAATCTTTGAATGAACAATAGAGAAACAGTCTAGCTCCATTAGATCTCGCTCTACCTTTACTTCAAACACATTTGGAGCTTGGATAGCTTTAATTGGGGAAGTGGTGGCGGCAACTCGAGAAACTCTTGGAATTACCCCAAATGAATGAATATGTGAACTTCTTGATGGACACCAGTACAATTTTCTGTTGTGTGACCATGGAACTGGTGGAACTGGCAAAAAGAATTAGTATTGGTGGGCGGAACCCTAGGATTTCCCCTGTTATAGGGATATCGAATGTCATCCCTACAGTTGGAATTCTCAATTTGCCCCCAAGCATCAGTATAAGAAATGCAGAGCTTTGGAAGAGTAGCATCTTGGAAATTTTGCTTACCACTTCTACGCTCGCCAAATTTTTGATTGTCGTCGTTATACATCCTATCGCCACTTCCAGATCGCCGATTGTAACGTCCACCTCTGCCATCATTTTGTCCTTTGTTATCCTGCCAATCCCTGCCATCATAATTGTCTCGCTTCTGAGAATTCAACTGATGATCGGTGTTAGACTGTTGTTGTTGCTGCTTTGAAGTGTCTGGAACCACTATCGCCGAAGAAGGAGCTTTCACTAATCGCTGCTGCTCTGCCTTGAGTCATTCTCTTTTTATTTCTTCTTGCTTTTCTAAGGAATAACTATTGATTGAGTGAATTTGCTTTGCTCTTTCTTTCTTTTGGCGAACTTCTTCTTCCTGAATTTCTTCATAATTCATCCATTCATTTTGCTTACCACACATAGCTTTCATATCCTTCGGTGAATCCCATAATAAATTCTTATACATAGGGTCGGACGTCTCCATAGAACTAATGAATGCCCGCATTTTGTCCTTATCAGATACAGTTGTTCCTACTTCGCTGCAAAGTTTTCTCCATCTCTGAATTAAACCATTGTACGTCTCTGATGGTCTCTTCTTGATTTTAAAAAATCTCCCTACACCTGGGCGACTTCTGTTATTTTGAATGTATGTAAGCAAAAATTTTCCTTCCAACTTATGGAATGATCCAATTGTACCTTCTTCCAACCCAGCGAGCCAAGCCAGAGCTTCATCTTTTACGGTGGTGGGAAATGCCATGCACATTATTTGGTCTGAGTTTACCCATGCCGCCAAGTCTCGCTTATAACTCCTTAGATGATGAGCTGGATCTCCTGTTCCATCAAAGATGGACAAGAACTTTGGCATGCTAAATCTTGTAGATACGTGACCATATGTAATTTTCTCTTTAAAGGGTGTCTTTTTCGCATCCAAAAGTGATGTCGCTAATTTAGAGTCTTTCGACGATCTTCCCATTGTTGCCACCTGATTTTTTAGTCGCCGTATCTCCTTTTTCACGCTCTCATTCAATCCATCTAACCTTCCTGAATCTTCAAAACCCTCTTCATTCTTCCTAGATGTTTCCTTTAATCTTACTCCTCTCACTATTTTTCGCCGATGAGCCAGAAATTTCTACTGCCCTAGACTTGATTTTCTCCGAGTTTCGTGTACTGCGCGAATGAGATGCATGACTCATACTCTGCATCATTTTCCTATTTTCTGCCAATAGTTCTCAGTGACTCTGCAGAACAGTCTCCATTTGCAATTGCATCTGTAACTGCATTCCAGCTGCTTGCCTAATGTTAGCTTCAAGAAATTTTTGTAGCATAGTTTCTTTGACACTAGTTGATCCTGCATTATCTTCCACCACTATGGGTCGAGCCAGAGTTACACCAGGTGATGCCGCTGTACCATTACCATTGGCGATTTGATGTGCACCTCTGCCACCATTGGTTCGGCGACAACTGTTGGAACTGCCCTCAATGCATTAAATTTTTCGCCAACATTCCTCTGAGCTGCATCTACTGCTGTATTACAACCTCCTACGGCGTTCTGAGTCATACCAACAACATTGGAAGGCTCACCAATAATCCTTTAAGTTGCCATAACGTCATTGGTTGTTTCGCCGATGGTGCCTGCGTCTACTTCTTTACCAATCCTTCGTAATAACTCGTTGGGTACAGCTGCCGCCCCTGCTTCCTCAAGGTGAGTGATATTCTCCATTAGGACTGTAGCCTGATTTGCTTGTTGTTGCATGAGTGGCTGGCGAGCTGAATCTTGGTTTGCGAAAAGAGAACTCGCCAATCCTGCTGGCTCTGGCCCTCTCCTTCTGGTGTTGTGCCGACTGGGAAATACCAACTGGGTAGGCGTGATGGGATACCTCGGAGGCTTACTCGCCGATGCTCTACTGCTCTTATTCCTAGATCCCATTCGCCTAGTGTCTGCAAAATAAGCCAATACACTTCCTGACAGTATTTCGCTATTTGTACTGTGAATAGATGCCAAACAGGTTAGTGGTGGTAGTTGAATAACTTTTCAGAATGTTATTAAGGAAATAACAAAAACAACAGACCTAACTGTACTTATGCACAGAGGATAACCTAATCATGGCAGGAAGGGCTAAATTGGTAATTTCGATAATTCAAAAACCACAAACATCAAAATACTAAGATAACAAGATCGATCACGATCTAAAAGTGTACGGCGGTGATTTGTTTTGAAGACTAGAAGAACATTTTTATTATCTCAAAACTAAAGCTAACAAACTCTTGATATACAACACAAGTTATCATGGTCTGTACTCGTCAAAGGCATCATGAAAAACCATCTATAACCTAAAACTTGCTATTATGAGGAGCATGAGAACTCAAAAACAGGCCATCAACACGTAAAAGTTATTTATAGTAACCATTTCTACCACTAATCAGCAAGATTCCGCCGGAAAAAGGGTATAAGGCAATAACCTAAACTTGCAATATACCTAAAAGTAGAAATCTTGAGAAACACTAACAGTGAGGAACTAAATCATACCAAGAATAACCATACTCAAAATCGTGAGAGATGACATCGACCCTTACACTAGCACAAACATGATAAGCATTCTATAGCTCAAAAACATACTAAAAATAGCATTTTACCCCAGAGATAGATGATTATCAGCACGTTATGGCCTAGAATATACCCAAAAGTAGCACTTTTTTCGTAAAGACAGATGATGAAAAACATAACCCTACAGCTAACTCATGTGATACAAGTGAAATATGCGATGAGATCACGCGAGTTATCACGGCCAAGGACAAGATTATGAGTTCAAAACTTCATAAACGGCTAGTATTATACCAAAAATAGCACTATAACTCAAACAATGGCCAACAAAGACAAGATTTCAACGACTAAACATGGTAACGAAGCAAGACATGTGATGATCTTAACAAATCATGATGAAAAAACAAGTTCAAACCTCTTCTAGCGCCAAAATGTAACTATCTAAAATCCCAAGGGAAGATCTTAGACAGTACACCCAAATATTCATACAAAAGCAACACACACAATCATACATACACAGTATAGTAAAGAGATAAGGGTTAGAGATACTTGACATCGAGATTACTTGGTTCGTTCTCTTTAATGAGGCTTACATCCAAGGGTTTTCACTGGTATAAGTACGATTACATCGCTCACCTTACAAATCTTCTAAGTATAATCGCTCATTAATGAACCTTAATCTCAATGATGGGTTAAGGAGAGCAAGTAAGCTTTGTTACTTTTCCTCTCTGTAAACTAGACCAAGAAATGTCCAACCCTTCACTCAGAGGGTTTTATCGTTATTTATAGAGATTTACATAGTGGATGACAGCTAATACAAACAACGACTCCTCTGACACATATTTGTCCTCACTCGCCGATGAACAACATCGGCGAGCCTATATTTCTCCTGATATACCTTGGCGGCCAAGTATTCTTTGGGTAAGGATTGCTGACGAGGAATCCCCTGAGTCAACGAGTCAACTTGACATTATATCCGTTCTGATCACTAATAAATGCTCAACTACTTCTCAACTACTTTCGCTGACTTGTCTTTCACTCGCTAGTATGGTGTAACTCTCTAAAATCCCTAGGGTGGATCTTAGACAGTACACCCAAATAATCATACACAAGCATACACAAAATCATACATACATAAAATAATAGAGAGATTAAGGTTAGAGATACTTGACAGCGAGTTTACTTGGTTCGTCCTCTTTAATGAGGCTTACATTCAAGGGTTTCCACTAGAATAAGCATGATTACATCACTTACCTTACAAATCTTCTAAGTATAAACTCTCACACAAGAACCCTAATCTCGGTGATGGGCTAAGGAGAGCAAGTAAGCAAAGTCACTTTTCCTCTCTCCAAACCAGACCAAGAAATGTCCAACCCTTCATTCAAAGGGTTATCTCGCTATTTATAGGGGTTTACAAAGTGGGTACCAGCTAATACAAAGAATGACCCTCTGACACATATTTGTCTTCACTCGCCGATAGAACACCTCGGCGAGCTTATATTTCTTCTAGCATATCTTGGCGGCCAAGTCTTTGTTTTGGATAAGGATTGCTGGCGAGGAATCCACTGAGTCAACGAGTTAACTCTGATATTATACCTGTTCTGATCACTAATAAATGCTCAACCACTTCTCAACTACTTTCGCTGACGTGTCCTTTGCTCGCTAGGATTACTTCGCTCTTCCACTCTTCTCATAAGACTCGTTGATACGGCTT
>JAJJMA010017626.1:0-19039 GCA_023529015.1 Papaver nudicaule | reverse complement strand
TGCGTAATTAATGGCTAAAGAAGAGACCTAAACCCAGCAATTAGGAATTTCGTTAAAAAGGATGGCAAATTTCAGTATCTCTTACGAGTCCATGGCAATAGCTTCAGGAAGGGGGCCGCCGATAAGATGCAGAGGTGAGGGAAGATGGGCGGCTTTTAGAGAGATTCGGGAAGTATCGCTGATACCAGTACTCAGTGACAACTTCTCTTTAGGCCTCTCAATTCGCGCTAGTACACTCCTCACTTCATTTGCTAATTCGATCACCATGTCATCCTCATGACCTGTAAATTTTATTCCATAATACTGGTCAGACTCGTTAAAAAGAAAAGTAAACGATCATTTCATATTATTCTATCATATCTGGAGTGTGCAAGCAATGATTAGCATCCATTGTTACAATTTTTCAAAACATATTTAGTAAAAAACGACAAAGATAAATAAGAAATCTGTTTGTAGATAGGTCTTGGTTTGTGAAATGTCTAGTCCAAGGTCTATTCTATTCAAGTTTGACGCGGTGAGTTTGTGCAAAATGACGAACATAAAAAAGAAGAAAACATTTCTTACCAATCTCAGCCAAAGCCTTCTCTAACTTGAAGAGATAATCTCTGTTGTTCCCGCATGGCCCAGTAGCAGTTGCAATTTGCCTGAAAACAAACTTCAGTTAGACAAATTCGAAAACAGAACAGGAAGACTAATTAGAGAACTGTAGCATAATTTCTGCAACTTACCTCGCCATATCCTCAAGTGGAGCTGGCCCTAAATAATATTTATTTGATATTTTGCATGGAGTTGATGTGAACCTGGAAAAGAGAATATTTCTTATTAGTTCAATCTATAAATAAGTTCTGGAATCACAAAATTGGGGTACTGGAATCAAGTACGAAAAAGAAAAGGTTGATCGAGGTACTCACACCAAGACTCCGGTTACTGCTGGCTTATGAGGGTCATCTTCCTGAGAATAAGAGAAAACGAATAGAGGAATAAGGAACTCGGAAAATTCCAGGCATGCGACTGAGATTAACAAAGAAACGAAAAAGAAAACTTACCCTGTAAAAGTCTACACTTGTCTTTAGATCGTACTCACATTCTCTTCTCTCCAAATACTACACAAAGAAGATGACAAGGTCATTATACGAATAAAACTGAAGAATTAATAATTACGATACCAGATTTTAAATGTGGTAGATCTTTAAAAAGGAATATACCTCCATTGCTAGTCTTTCCTTTTCAGGACCTCCTTTGACACAGAATGCAGCACCCCACTGACAAAGATTACAAGAGGGAGTATTAATACCACAAACAAAGTACGTAAACAATAACAATAATTAGTACAAAGGACACATGAACAATAATTTACACGATAAACTCTTTTTTTAATCAGTAAAGAATTTGGTGGTGACGCAAAACTCAGGTCACTTGTATAATCAGCCGATCACTTTACCACTGTGCTACAGTGATATCGGCAGAAAAAGTAACTAGGTTCGGCTAATCGGCAACACCAATAGCCCCCTACTGTGTAGCAGTAGAACTATGCTAAGGCACTGCACCACCACATCGGCCAAGCGTCCAGAAGCCGTAGCTTAGGACTAGAATAATCATGTTATGATTTAAGCCCTAGGCTACAGCTCCTGTACGTTTGGCCGATTACATGATTAACTTAACTATTGTCCGAACACTAACTTCAATCAATGAAGTCCATTTTCTTATCATTAAGGAACATGTCTACACTAAATACACCTTGACATGATAGATCTATGTCAATGTATAATAATACTACTAGCCAGACCCTCAATCAAAAGTTAATATAGGGGAAAATAATGTTGAGACTAGACTTACGCAAATTTCGCCTTCACCTGCCTCCAAGGTGCAAGTTCTTGCTGGATGTTCCGGGGTACCTCTATGATCAATGCAAGCTGATAGCACAAACATAAACAATCCAAATAAGTCAGCACTATCCAAACACGAAGCAAGCATTTCGCTCGACATAATGAAACATTCATAAATGTACTATTCGATTCGACACTAGAAAACATTCATACCTAGATCGAACACACGCTTGTGACCCTTGATGAAACCAACAACTTTCTCATCGTAATCAAAGCCAAAGTTGTACACCAATGAACCATATCCAAATACCCACAACACCATTTTGTTATATTATCTGAAAGGAACAAAAAAATTAGATTTCTATATAAAAAGGGAAAAAGTTTGAACCTTTGAATGAAAAGTCAGAACCCTAAATCCTGAAAAAGTCCTGATTCCTAAAAACCCACTTTACAAATTCAAAATCTGGCGACAACCCATTATCAAAAACACCTAATTCTATGTAAAATCAAACAAATTAGAGAGACATTTGATTGTGACCAGATCTAGAATCAGTGAAAACCCTAATCCAAAAATAGAGAAAGATCTGTGTGAAAAATATTCAATCAGAAAATGCCTTACCAGTGATTAGAAGTATTGGGAGCTGATAAATTGAAGCAAAAAAACCCAAAGACAGAGAAATGCAGGGAGATTTAAACACACCCTTTTCTGTAAAGATTGAAAATTTGTCAGATTTTTTTTTTTTTCAAAAATTTTCAATCAGAGAGAGGGAAATACCGGTTTTTGATGGGTTAGGGTTTTTGAATTACTAACCCAATAAAAGCTCCGGGAAAAAAAAAAAACGGATTCCTCTCTCTCTCTGTGTTTCTGGTTTTCTCTCTGTTAGATTGAGTTTGGGTGGAGGAATGAGGGAGATGAAGATTAACAAGTATTTATAGCAGGAAATATGCAGTTGAAACAGCGAGGTTGCCACGTAGTTTTTATGGTTATGTATGTATTATATGGAAAGTGAATGTATGTAGAAAATTAAATTACTAAGATGCCCTTTTACTCTGCCGAGGGCATTCGGCACTCGTATGCACACTGAGAGCAAGTACTATGGTGCCCTTTTTCTGGATATCTTAGATTTCTCTTTGTGAAATTAGAAAAAAAATGTGCATTAGCATCATAATATAGAAAAAAAGTAGCATCAAAGGGATAGCAGCCGGTCAGACACCAGTTACTTTTATTTTAATCTAACTTAATTCTTTATATATTTTGATTTTAGGTTTTTTTTTTTTTTTTGATACAATAAGGGGTCCTGACCTCCCCCTAGTGGGGTTTTTGAGTATTCGGCCAGTTTTTTTTATAATTGGTTTACAGTTGACATATGTCACGGGTTAACAAAAAAAAAAAAAAAATTTAATCAAATATTTTTAGTTTAATTAAAGTTTCCTAAAAGTAGGAAAAAGTCATACTGACCTATTTTTTTGAAACAGAGGAAATATATGTTAGAGTTTGGCCTTAGCTCACCCGTTTGCTCGGGCACTAAACCTGCCATGCTCAAGGAAATGCAACTAATGTGAGCTGTTATTTCAAGGATGCATTGGGCATAGTCATGTGTATAGAGGGTAGTATCGTCATTACACTGTTTAGATACATTGAATCTAGACATAGTTATATTATTCCTAATCTGAACAGTTATTTTCTGAACAGTTATTTTCAACTACCAGTAATCAGCTGTTTTAGTGTGATATATTGACGTTTACCTCAAGTCAGTGGACCGATTAATACGCTCCAGATTCAATGAATCTGGACAATACGAGAAAAAGTACTGTTATCCGGTTTTTTCCAAAAATACGTTTTTTATTTCTAAAGTGAACTGGTGTCCACGTGGTATGGCTGACGACATAGCAGGAAAGTCGGTTTTCAGTGGTCCCACTCTGATTTTCTCTGACTCACACGTTTTGTATTTGTCTACCAACTTTCAACTGTTTCTTCCCATATTCCGCATCTTTGGATTGGAATGCGAAAAAATTTTGATCTAGCACTGCTAGATCAAACATGATCTAGCAGCGCGTGGGCCGTTGGATGGCCAATCCAACGGCCGTGATGGGGTCGCCGAGTTGGATTACCATTTGGATTACCCGCCGAGTTGGATCACCCGCCGAGTGACCCCATCACGGCCGTTGGATTGGCCATCCAACGGCCCACGCGCTGCTAGATCATGTTTGATCTAGCAGTGCGAGATCAAAATCGCGTCCATTGGAAAGCCACATGGAAACTTCATTTGTTCGTGTTGGGCAATGCTGCACTACACTCGTTGGGAGGAACTTGAGGCACCCAGCCTTTAGGAATTTTTTTTTTTTTTTTTTTTTTTTTTTTAAATATCATCAACTGAAAGAAGCTTACAAGAATTAAATGAGAGTCTAGCAACAAGCTGAGCTCCAATCCCTTTTTTTTATTTATTTTTATTTTATTTTTTTAAATAAACGAAGGCCAAAAAGGGTTAATAGCCAGCCTCAACAACTGGAATGAGCCAACTAGAATGAGCCAAGTTCGAAAAATTTTATTTGTAAAAGCTTGTGCATACAGTCGTCTGATGGTTTGTTGCATATTTTGAATTATTAGGGAAATTATGTTAGTGCAGTATAATGGTAAAGTCATTCTGTGATGATATCGATGATCTGAATTCAAAATTCATTACCTTTGAAATTTTTATAGATGAAAAACAAACACAAATAGTCAATATCTATTAGGAGAATCGCATAGTGTTTCCTCAGTTCTCTTTAAAGTGGCCACTCTTAGAATCACACTGTGTTTCCTCAATTTCCTTCGTGGTTGCTCTTACAATAGTGTTGGCTTTCCCCTACTTATCAATAAAACTAGAGTGAAATACGGACTATAGTGGTTGTTCTTAGAGTCTTAACCAGGGATTTGATTATGATACTCTACTACTAGAGGCCATAGAGTTGGAACCTCACTTTCATATTATCGGGAAGGAAAAAAAAATCACTCTTCAGGGGTACCATTACATCTAAGACCAAAAACTTATAGTCAATTCTAACTGTTGGATCATGCAAATGATACCCCTGCTAATTTCGGTATCCCTTTATTAATTATGGAGTTTTCATCAATTCTCTGTAAAGTGGTTGCTCTTAGAGTTTTAGCCAAGGATTTGATTATGCTACTCTACTATTAGAGGCCATAGAGTTAGAACCTCACTTTCATATTATCGGGAAGGAAAAAAAAAATCACTCACCGTGAGAGTTTTCCACAATTTATAAAATGCGTACTATATCTTTTCATGGTATCATTACATCTAAGACAAAAAAAAAAACTCATAACCGTTGAATCATGCAAATGGCTAATTTCGGTATCCCCTTTATTAATCATGGAGCCTTCTTTTTCTTCTTTTGATCACATAGACCACTCAAGAACTAAGCTCCATTTTGGCTTAGATTTAGATTTATTAATTTTTTAGACAAAGAAAATCCCCTAACACTAACACTAGTTTTTCCTGTTAATGACCTAATTCTTAATTAACTATAATAAAAAAATTCTCAAGTCCTAGTTTGTTGACATTGAACTAGTAAAAGTCTCTTCAACGTATCAAAAGCCACCTCATAACAATCTGAAAGCCAGACATATATGATCTTTGAAGTGTTCAATGAACATCCCGTTGAGCTTTTAAGTCAGACTTGCAAGCTACTATGCCAATATTGAATTCTTTGGCAACAGCGGTACAAGGGCAGATTGGAAACACTTAAAAAATTATGCAACTTTTGATAATGCATTTTCATAAAGGATGTTGTATGAGTGATGTCACGTACGAAACAACAAGCTCAAAGAAGCTCAAATATTTATACGTGAAAGCTAAAACCTTAATTGCGTAAGAGCAAGTATTATGGTGCTCAAAAAATACAAAAAAGTGGAGAAAGTTTCCACAATGTAGCCAAAACTTCTAGATATGTCTATAAGAGGCCACTGTTCTGTGCCTTCTTGTGGACATAGCTTTGCTATCGGTTTCTGAGTAACCGCAACATTATAGTTATTGAGTAGCCGCTGCGGTTTCTCAGCAGCCGCTGATTATACCATGTGGTTTCTCAGCAACCACTGGTTAATTAATACTTGTTTGACCTTTTTTTATCATAGTCCTCGCACATTCTATATAGGCCATTCATTTTCAGACGGTAAAATCACTATTGGCCGTCAATTTTCAAACCGTAAAAAAATTATCTGTTGGGGTTTTTCACTATAAAATCAACCCACTCTTAACTCAAAATCACCCCAATCAATCTCGCATGTTGGAATTACAGTTAAATATTTTGGGAATTTAATACATTAAGTAGTTTTTAATGGTTTAATTTTTGTTATACATTTTATAGTACTGGTAATTTTATTGATGCATATGTGTGGTGTAATTTGGATTGGGTTACGAGGGTTTCATTATTCAGAACTGAGAATTCAGAAATTTAATTAGTGCAGCTGATGATAGTGGAGAATTAGGGTTTTGTTCTAGCATTAGTAAGTTTAATGTGAGAATTTGGGTAGTTTTTCAGGATATATCGATGTGTGGTGAAAATTCTGTATAGTCCAGTTATGACAATTCTGATTATTGTTGACAATTACATGATTTTGAGTTACACTGAGGAGATTTATTTATTCTGGTAATACATTTTGTAGTTCTGGCACAGTTGTAAGGTTGTGTTGTGTAGAATTCAAGTTGTAAGATTAAGATTAAGGTTAAGTAGATTAAGATAAGTTGTAATCTGGTTTAGGTGTTGTTTATGGTTTAATCATGCACTAAAGACTAGCTTAAGGTACATGCTAGATAAAGTTTAAGGTAAGTATGACCTGTCCTAGGTTAGCATGACCTGGATCCTATGTGGTGTCCCATGTATCCATAATGTGTAACTGCAACTCATGATGGAAAGGTTGGAGATACATTTGGCAAGCATGACTATGACTCTCTTCTAGACATTTGGAAAGCTGTGGAGTATGTCAATACTACTAAGCTGAGGTTTAATTTCAGCATAAGGTTTTATTTCTTATCATCATAAAGTTTGCCTAATGTTGTTTATGGAGCTGAAATTCCAACAAAAATTCAACTTTATATGCAATAGAGTTATAACAGTGTCGGTGAAATAAATAAAGGTAGTAAACAGACAGAAAGTTAAAGAAGACATTGCAGGGCTAATGAAGGTGGTGGTGTGGGTATAAATAAGTTGAAGTTTTAGAACAAGGCATTGCAGGACAAATAGATTGGGAGGTATATGAATGAAATAAATGCTTTGGAAGGATGCTCGGTTGAACGGTCAAGAACTTAGAGTTGTTTCCCTTAGTCTATATAGCATTAGTAGACTGCAGGACATGGAAGTGGAGGATGTAGCTCAATTACTGACTATGATATCTGACATAAATTTCAATGCAGGCGGCTAAGGGAATAAGCATTTTTTCAGTTTCAGAGTGTTATAAGTCTATGGAGGCTGTAATTTTTTTGCTTGTTTATCTTTGGATTGGTTATAAATAACTGGTTGGCTGTAATGTTTTAGCTTTTCTGTTTGATTTCTTTGGTGTACTATAATATGTCCTAGACAAAGTTCATCAACCTAAAGTGTAAATTTTTCACTGTAACATCATCAAACCAGACTACAATATATGAACTAACCACATCTACAATCACATGGAAATACCGACTACAATGAACTAACCACATCTACATTTATAATCACAATCAACAAAGACAAAAATCAGACAAATCAACAAAAATCCTACAACAACAAACAAACCTCAGAGATTCAGACCTTCAATACTCATAACCAGAAATTTAATCATTAACACTCAATGGTTTCGACTATAGATGTTGTAAATTTCCAATTAAAAGGGGAACAAGTGAAATACCTTAACCAATAGAGCATCGTCAGATCCAAAATTTGAAATCAACTTCAATCCTTCTATAAGAAATCGACTAAACTCAAACCAGCTTTCAAATCGATATTTTATAGAAGATTTGATTGATTCAATGTTGTGGTTGAGGTTCCCCCATGCTAAATCTCACTCTGCTCGACGAATCTGCCGGTCAAATCCGACGTCGGCAGAGAAAGAAACCGGTGAAAGAAAAGAATCTAATAGAGAAAAATAAACCAGCGAGAAAAATGAGTGGATGTTTCAACTTAAGTTGTTGGTGTTGGACATACAACTGAGCTAATTCAGACACAATAAATGAATTCATAATTTCAGTTGATTTTCTTTTATTTTCTTTTGGGTTTTCTTATTTTCGGATCTGTGGTATTAAGTTAATCCGTTGAAATAAAAAGAAAAGTCGAGGCTAACTTAGCAAGTTTACCCAAATATTGAGGGTAGGCGGGTAATTGCACCAACAAAAACACGGAGCACTGTAACAGATCGCATTTTCAGTAACCATTTAAGACGTTACGAGCTTCCCAACAGCGTATGTACGTTGCTGAAATGCCGTGACTAATGGCTCTGTTGGTAAAAAGCTGAATTCGTGTAGTGATAGTGCCATCTGGTTTAAACATAATTTTGAAAACCCATTTGCAACCATTGGCAACTTTGCTAGGTAGTAAATCGACTGCAATCCAAGTATTGTTTGCTTCTAGAGCAATAATTTCTTTTGCCACTGTTGCTCTCCATTTTGGGCAAGTATTGGATTGAGCAAATGACCTTGGTTCTTCTGTGAGTATGACTTGAGAAAGAAAAGCTTTGTGTTGTGGAGTAAAATTATCAAATGACAGATAATTAGTCATAGGATATAGAGAAGTTGAATTGCACTTAGGAATAGTGCAATGATAATCCTTTAATCGTGCTGGTAAGTTGCTCGCCTTAGTTGGTCTTTTGTTTCAATTTCAGCTGAGTTTGCCGGTGGAACTTCATGAGTTCTATCTTGATTTCCAGAAGAGGGAATTGATATATTTTCTGGACTATCAGCCAACTGATGTAGGTTATCTGAACCACTTGGAATATTTGATGGTGGTGCTGGCTAAATTGCTGAGTTATCACCGGTGTTTGAGTTATCACAATTATTATGTGTAATAGTTGTATTTAGGTTATTTGTATCACATGAAGCTGTTGGTAGTGATACAGTCTGAGAAGCCAAGTCGTGGCTTTGTGTATCAGAGTGAATTTGCGGAAGAAAAATGGATGAATCATCCATAGAAGAAAAGATGGAATCATAGTGAACATCATCAGGTGCTGCATTGGATGATACAACGGATGTGTGTTTCTGAGCGAATGAATATTGGAAAGGGAAAAATATTCTCATGAAATACCACATCTACGGATGTGTAAATCGTTTTAGACTCAATGTCAAATATCTTGTAACCTTTCTGACCATAAGGATAACCAATGAAGATGCCAGGTTTGGCTCGTTGGTCAAATTTATGAGCTACTTTAGTGTTTCTAGCAAAACGCAGACAACCAAAAACTCGAAGGGCTGAGTAGTCTGATTGTGTGTTTAGAAGCATTTCATGTGGTGTTTTATGAGATAACAGAGGAGTTGGCATCTTTTTGATTAAGTATGCAGCTGTAAGTATGCATTCTCCCCAAAATTTCAAGGGCAGGTTAGCCTGAAATCTTAATGATCTCGCCACATTTAAGAGATGACGGTGTTTTCTTTCGACTACTCCATTTTGTTGTGGAGTGTATGTACAACTTGTTTGGTGTAGAATACCATTTTTATTAATCCAAGATTGTAATTCTTTTGATTTGAATTCAGACCCATTGTCGAATCTAAAAGCTGGCAAATGTGGAATGGATAATGAGTTGGTTCCAGAAGAGATGTTGGAAATTTTATGACCAAACTGTTTAATAACAAAACTGAAGAAGTATTGAAGAAACTTGAGAGTTTCTGATTTGTTTTGCATCAAGTATACCCAGGTACATATAGAGTAATCATCCACAATTGTCAAAAAATACTTTGCACCACTTCTGGATGCAATGAAGAAATGAACAATATGAAACACTTTTATTGAATTTGAGACCTGTATGCTTTGCCCTTGGGCATACATCACATGAGTGTTGGAACTCAGAACAAATGGAAGGGAAATTACTAGAAAAAAACTTTAAACAATCTGTATTTGGATGACAAAGACGATAATGCCATGTATTAACTGGCTTATTTGCAGTACATGATAAAGCAAATGGACGGAAAACAAAGTGATAATGACCAGCTATCCGCCTACTCCATCCAACCTCCCTTTGGGTTTGACGGTCCTGAAATATACAAGACTCTTGTTCAAATTTGATAGAGCAATCAGTTGTACTATTCAATTGAGTTACTGAAATCAAGTTAAACTTGAAGCTTGGAATGTAAAATACGTCAAGAAACTTGATAATGGGTGTTAATTCAACATCCCCAATATGACTCACAGATGTATGTGTTCCATCTGGTAGTTGAACATCAATTGATTTTGTAGTTAAAGAAGAACATATATGATGAGTAGCTCCACTATCAACTATCCAAACATCAGAATAGGAGTTAAGAACTGTACCTGCAAAGTTGGCAGATTATGTCTGTGTCCCTATTTTCTGGATCAAGAAGACAAAGAAGGCGTGCATATTGATCCGGTGTTATGTTTGGTGCAGCAGGAGTAGTAACAGCAGCAACAGTTGGAGGTGCAAAGGCTCGTGGCTTGGGCAAATCCTTTGGATACCCATTCAGTTTCCAACAAATAGCCTTAGTGTGACCATGTCTGTTACAATGTTCACAAAACTCTTTATCTCTTTGTCGCTTGCCTGGAACATTAGTTCTCTGGTTCCATGAATCATTGCGAGAGACATTGAGTGCAGCTGAATCAACTTGAGCAACAGTCGAGGAATTGATACCTTGTTGTTCTTATTCCTGACGAACAAGGTTATACAACTTTAAAGAAGTTGGTATTGGTTCTTGTAGCAAGAGTTGACTACGCAAGGCTGAGAATCTATCATGTAATCCCTGCAAAAACTCCATTGCTCTATCCTGATTGTGATGATCAATATAACTCTTACCTGCGTTGCAGATACACGGCTCGTGTGGCCTGAATGAGTCAAGTTTATCCCATAGAGTTTTGAGTTGAGTAAAGTAAACAACTACACTTTGGTTCTCTTGTTTCAATGTAGCTATTGATTGCTTTAAGCTTGGGTGCATTGGACTGTGCAAACCTGGTCTTGAGGTCGAGCCACATCTCCCTAGCAGAATCAAAGAACATAATGCTTTTCTGGATCTGAGGTTCTACAGATTGGAAATCCAGCTGCCAACGAGATCATCACATCTTTGCCATAAGACAAGATCTGATGGATCTGTTGGTTTCTTGATTGAACCATCTATGTAGCCAAGTTTTGCCTTGGCACTAAGGGCTTTCTTCATACCGCGTACCCAAGTGCAATAGTTATCACTTGTGAGTACAGGGTAAACAAAACTGAGGTAGGGTTGTCTGCTGGGTGAACATAAAAGGGGCTTGAAGGCGATAAGCTAGCATCATTTTGTTGTTTTCATTGCCTGAAGCTTTTTGTGGAGGTGTTTTCTCTCCAGAAGCATCACTTGTTTCATGAGTAGAAGAACCCATTGCAGAAAAGAAAATAACCTACCTCTTTTATACCATAAAACGATAGTCGACAAGTTGTTTTAAGTTCTCTCACAACTGTGTAGAGATGAATTGCACTGCTAACTATTTATACACATTACAATTAGGGTTTTGCTACAAAAGATAAGAATACAAAACAATAAACTCGAAAGAATAGGAAGACTGAGTACATGAAGATTATCTAGCTACAATAGAGGAGAAGATATTTGACATAGTTACAACAAACACTTGACTTGGTAGTTCTGTTACTAGTCTTCATTCTGACATGTTGACATGATACGTACATGTTTATGACATGTACGTGTGACTACATATGAAATATCTTAATACGGTGGAAGTGTTTGTCACTTGTCTGTGACTTGTTTTGTTGATTTTTCTTGGATTGTTGTTCATGTAGCCAACGACCAAAAAAAAAAAAAAAAAAAATTGCCATTATGAAAATATTTTCGTAATGCAGATCCCCTTTTTTTCATTCCGACTCTAATTTGTTTTCCAGTGTAAGCCCCTAAAATTTGCTTAGTTTGTTTATGAGATGTGGTAATTCAATGGGGACTGTGATGATAAAAAAGTCGTCACAATTCGAAACAAAAACAATGACGATTTTCTGGGAGTCGTGACGATTTTCTGACCACCATAGTCCCTATTTAATCACCACGACCCCAAATAAAACAGGCAAATTTGTCCGTTAATACCTAGAAACAAATCCCAAAACAGACAAACAAATTATTCGCACCTTGAAATATCTATTCCCTATCACGTAAGTTAAGAATATCGAGATTTCATTGTTGTGCATTTCATCCACAAAATCTTAAAGGATAAGAGTAAGACAGACAATAAGCTGTTGCCAAGATGTATGGAATTCAGACAAAACAGATAAACTCTTTTTGTCAAAGTGCAAGTGTCAAGCAAGTAAAGCTATTTGCAGGAGCAATGCAATAAAGCAGTAGCACTGTACAGTCTCGTGACTTGATACTGATAGAATCAAGCTACACAGTGGGGACTCAACTGGCTGACTGCTGCCAAGCCAATGGTCCTTAATCAAAGCTGGACCGCTTTTGAGGACCACGATTTGAAGGATCCTCATATCTGTGGCCTGTGGATTAAACCGATCTGGGATTATCTTGATCCATAAAGGGAACTTTGAAAACAGGGCTGTAAAGTTTACCGGGCGGCCCTTGGTCCTGTGTCACCACCCTGACCCACGAGTATCCATGAGAGCCCATAGCTCGTTCTGCCTTTTTAATTAAATGGACGGGCAAGAGTCTTAGTAGTTTAAATTTCATTATCCGATCAAATATTCGCCCAGTTAGCCCATCTATAATGCCCTACAACTTGTGTCGAAGAGAACACATACATAATCATTTATTTATTTCATAGTTCTTGAATTAAAAGACATTTTTTTTTTTAATTTTAATTTTTGTATGAACAAACTAGTTTAATTACAATTTTTCAAATTTTTGAACTTACAGCACTTCCATAACTTGGCTAGAAATAATTCAAATTATTGATATGTACAACCGTAAGACAAACTTGTTTATTTGTTTATATAATTGGGAAAAACTTTTTATTCTTAAACAAAATATATCTGAATATCCATGGCCCATCCGGCCACACCCGCCCTTACCCAAATATCATAACGGGTTAGACCGTGGATAGTTTTATTAATATACTTGACATAGCCTTACCCAAATATCATAACGGGCTTGGATAGGCCGACCTTACTCGGCCTTACCCAAATATCATAACGGGCTTGGACAAGCCGCGGATAGTCGTGTGGATACTTTTATTTGGACAATAATAACCCTGTCCACCCAGCCCTTTGTAATTGGCAAGAGATATCTCTACCCATCCAGCCCTACCCAGTGACGGAGTCAGGATTTTTAGTTGGGTAGTGCATTCTGGAAAAAAAATCCTACCTAAACTAGTCTTGCTCTTTTTTATGTCAGCCAAATTTGCATCACAAAGTAAAAGAAAAAAGTAAATTTATGTTAAAAAATTCAATTGTTCACGGTAGCAAATTTATGTAAAAAGAAAAACTAATAATCTAGTGAAGAAAATAAGAAACCTCAAAGCAAAAACAGATTTAATAATTGTCTTTTTCGGCTTTTCATCATTTGGAAACACTGCATGATTCTTTAACGGTATCAAAAATATATTTCTCAATATATATGACTAAGCGATTAGGATTGGCCCATAACTATTTTTCTCTCACCAAAACGTCTAGTTTTGATTGGGCACATGCTTTGAGCCCTTGCCAAAGTATGCAAGCCCTTGCGGTGCAGAAATTACTTTTCAGCCCTTGCAATGAAATGACTAAGTTATCCCTCAATTAACACTTGAAATGACTAGTATACCCTTTCACTAATTAACATATATATACTTAATTTTATCCCTAAAACAAAACCAAAAAAAAAAACCCTCACTCTCAAAAAATCGCCTCTCCTCTCCTCTCCTTCTTTTCTTCTCTTCTTCTTCTTCTTCTTCTCAAAATCCAAAACAACGAAATTCGTCGCGAAATCATCGAAACTCATCGATTTAGGAAAATTAATCGCGTGCGTTCTATATAACATGACGAGGTCTAAAACAAAGGCTGGAAATCGATCCAAAAAACCACAATCTCCGGATGAACCCACTCTTGCCCAAGTTCAACTTCAAAATCGAATCGAGTGAGAAAAAGAAGAAATGGTCGCGATTCGAAGATAATTTCACAAACCCATTTCATCATATTTGAGTCTTATGGTGTGTGATTGAATGATTATGTTGTTTCCATGGATGAATCGAGAGATTTAGTCCAAAAAACGCACTTTCAGAGCCACATTCGGCCCCTAAAAAAACCTAGAATAGGGGCCGAATGCTACATTTTACTTGAGAATGAAGAACAATTCGGCCCCTATTTTTGGTTTTTTAGGGGCCGAATGTGGATTCGGCCCCTATTTTTTTTTAGGGGCCGAATACGTATTCGGCCCCTAAATCCTTATTTTGTTGAGGGCCGAATGTGTATTCGGCCCCTAACTCTTTTTTTTTTTAAGGGCCGAATCTACATTCGGCCCTCACGATTCTATATAATACAGGCCGAATGTACTTGCAGTGCAAGGGGATTCATAGTTCCATTAGATTAGTGCACTTGCAGTGCACTACTTTTCCTCTCTACTTAACCTCTTCTTCTTT
Source organism: Papaver nudicaule (assembly GCA_023529015.1). Lineage (NCBI taxonomy): Eukaryota > Viridiplantae > Streptophyta > Magnoliopsida > Ranunculales > Papaveraceae > Papaver > Papaver nudicaule. The sequence continues at coordinate 4,484 of JAJJMA010017626.1, read as the reverse complement.
CGTTTAGTGTACGTATCTTCTCTTCACTGCTTACTAGATTATTTCTCATGGAATCTTTTTCTGTCAAATGGGTTCTACTTTCGTCTCTTTTCCTCTCTCGGGCACACTGGTAATCTTTCAAAAACCACCTGTATTTATTTTCCCTGTTGATTTTTTTTCGATAGTTTAGGGATTATATAAGAAAAAATTGATTGGAAAACGAAAAATGATCAAAAAATTATTGAGTTTGGTTCAAGGTCATAGAGTTGAGCAGAATGACAGTTTTGATCGACAGTTCCAAAAAAAGTTGTGAACTTCCAGTAACCCAATAGTTTACTGCATGTGCCATATATACAAACAATTATGGCCTTCAATAATGGTCTCTGCCTTCACTTTCCACTACCAACTGCTGCATTAGTCTTTGATCGATGATGAGTTGTACAACATAAATTAGATAAGATGTTAACTGATAATAGTGATGATCATCAAGTAGTTGTATCTGATACTGATTCTTCGTCTTCTTCTTCTTCGTCACTGAGAATCGAACTTGATAAACTTAAGGCAGACATTTCTGTTTTGGGTAGTTTTGGATCCCGGGTTGTATCTTCTTCTTCTTCTCTCCTTCTTTGAAAATCGAACTTGATCAACTTAAGACGAGGATCTCTCTTTTAAGTAGTTTTGGGTCCCCGGTTGTATCTGATATTGATTCTTCTACTTCATTGAAAATCGAACTTGATCAGCTTAAGGCACATATCTCTGTTTTAGGTAACTTTGGTTTGGATCATGGGTTGAACTTCATAGTATCTAATCATTACAGACTAATGTTCATTACTCACCAATTTGGGAGTCTGGGTTGTATCTAATTTTGGTCAATTTGCAACACATGTCTGATATTTATGACTTTCTTTAGGTGTCTTCTGGAGATGAGCTCAGAGCAGACCATGTAGGGAACCCAGGATGGGAAAATAATGCAGCCACATTCGAGATGACTTTTTCATATACACTTTAGGGGCCGAATATACATTCGGCCCCTATTTTCATATACACTTTAGGGGCCGAATGTACATTCGGCCCCTATTGTTGGGATGGGTTACAGGCCGAATGTTACGTTGTCCGCCCCTACTATGCACACCTGAACATTCGGCTCCTATTCATTTTTATCGTGAGGGCCGAATGTGGATTCGGCCCCTATTTTCATATACACTTTAGGGGCCGAATGCGGATTCGGCCCCTAAAAAAAATAATAGGGGCCGAATCCACATTCGGCCCCTAAAAACCAAAAATAGGGGCCGAACTGTTCTTCATTCTCAGGGAAAATGGAGCATTCGGCCCCTATTCTGGGTTTTTTTAGGGGCCGAATGTGGCTCTGAAAGTGCGTTTTTTCGACGAAATCTCTCGATTCACCCATGGAAACAACATAATCATTCAATCACACACCATAAAACTCAAATATGATGAAATGGGTTTGTGAAATTATCTTCGAATCGCGACCATTTCTTCTTTTTCTCACTCGATTCGATTTTGAAGTTGAACTTGGGCAAGAGTGGGTTCATCCGGAGATTGTGGTTTTTTGGATCGATTTCCAGCCTTTGTTTTAGACCTCGTCATGTTATATAGAACGCACGCGATTAATTTTCCTAAATCGATGAGTTTCGATGATTTCGCGACGAATTTCGTTGTTTTGGTTTTAGAGAAGAAGAAGAAGAAGAAGGAGAAGAAGATAATTTTTTTTTTTTTTGTGAAGAGAATTTTTTTTTTTTGTTTTAGGGATATGATTAAGAATATATAGGTTAATTAGTTAACTCTAATCTAATTATTAAGACTAATCATGTGAGGGGTAGTTTGGTATTTAAAAAAGTTGGAAAACTAAAGGGGTCTCAAAAATTACTAGGGGGAGTGACGGCGCAAGGGCTTGCATACTTTGGCAAGGGCTCAAAGCATGTGCCTTGCCTTTGATTGACTAGTTTTAACACGACTGGCCCATAACTAATTTTTCTCACCAAAACGTCTAACACTACTAACAATTTTGCAAAAGTTTGGGTGGTGCCATGGACCCATTTATTAGCCCAATTCACACCCCTACTTTGAAATCATACTCGATTCATTTAGTACACAACGAGTGATGTTATTAGTGATCGGAGTTCAGTTCAAAATTCATTGGTACCAAATTCTCGGAGTTCAGTTCAAAATTCATTGGTACCAAATTCTTTACCCATCAAAAAAGAAAACCAGTGGAAACTTTTTTACATACTTTGTTATAAGTACAAAAAAGAAGACAAGAAAAAACCGTACAAACATTAAACTTTTTTACATACGTTGTGCACACAAAAAAAAAAGGACATGAAAAAATGAAAGAAAAAGAAACAAGGCCATTAGTGGTGCAACACCTAAGGGGAAGAGCTCAACGCACCTTTCAGTCAAACCCAAGTACCCTTCATGAGTGGCTTAGTCGAAGCAGTTTCACCAAAAGTCTTTACCAAATCTGAGCACGACACATCGTGACTACCTCCTGCTTCACCTATTTCGGTCTTCAACTCTAACCCCAATTCTTCCTCAATATCGTCAGACGCCGATATCAATAAAAACTCACATCCTTCATAGTTGAGGAAGTCTGGTGGGTCTGCTGGAGAGTATCGCAGTTTCCCAAACAGTCCTTGCAGATGGGCAGGAAATGCTGCTCTTCTTTTGTTTTGAAGCCCACCGAATCCGCCACTACTACCTTGATGTTGATTTGGATTCTTGATTTGAATAAGAAAAGAACCTTCACGTTCAATGTTAAGAGATTCCTGAGGTTCATTTTTCTCATCTTCCGGAGGGAATTCGAGCTTGTAGATGAGATGGGTGTGATTCTTCTTGCTTCCTGGTTTATGCCGTAGGATACGATAGATACCTTCAGCTAGTGCTCGTGCTGGAGAAGTGTGTCGGTGTCCTCGCGTAGCTGTATCATATTCCTCTGCAACATACACAAGAAGTTAACTAGATTCAACTTATGGAAATTGAAGCAGCACGAGCACACCCAATTTGTAGCAATTTTAGAAGGTTGCTCTGTATCATACATCATTATATACTTCACATATTCAGGATATCAGGCGATGTGGACTATTCTCAACAGTTGTCCAGAACAAAGTCTCACAAGTCGACTTTGGCGCTTGTTGGAGCCTGGCTCCACAAGGACGCCCACAGAGAACAAGCCATATCATCATCAGTCTCACACATGACTTGGGGTCACAACTCGATCTAAAAGCGGAGCAACTTCTGTACACAGTCGTAAACTAGCGTGCACACAGTACCAGCTAGTTATACGATACGACACAAATTAAAAGAGCTATAAGGAACATGTACATATATAGAAAAGCAAGTTTGACACATACAGCAAACACCGAGTCAGTACAGTGTGAAGTGCGAACATCATGCATCATATATGAACTTGCCTGTCAGTAATTTCCTAGGTCCGTATGGTTCCAATATGCAGGCATACAATGCTATAGAGCAGTGAATCAATACGTATAGCACAAACACCTATTTCTACATGGCAATACGGCATGACGGGAAACAGCAGCCCGAAACAACTAAATAAACATAAAGCGCATATGCACATACCTCCTTTCAATGCAGTCTTGACATCATCTATTTTGGTTGTGACCATCTCCACAAAACCCCAGTATGGTCTGCTTTTCTTGCTAGGATCTGGTAGGCTCTTTTTCCCCATCACTATGAACCTCAACAACACTTCTTTCTCAATATTTACTTCCTAATTCACATTTAAACGCATAATTAATCGATATGATTAGAGACAATATATTAAAGGTTGGACCGAATTCCACAGACTGTTTAGAAACAATATACTACTAAACAAAAATTGTAAAAAAAAAAAAAAAGAACATCCAATTAAGAAGATTTTAACTACCTCTTCACCATGACCACCTTGACTTCCCTTGACGTCACCAGCACCGCCTTTCTTACCGGGATCTGACGAGGATGCACCTTTTTCACCACCGGCTTTGTTAGCACCTTCTTTACCGGAATCTGAAGACTGTTTGTCTTCGACTGTCTTCTCACCGGATTCCGGTCGAAGCACTATGTACAAACGTTGGACATCATCAGGACTGTGTGCTTCATCTTTGTTCACCTTTGGTCTGTAAAAGAAGAATATTTCCCCCCTTTCCTACAACATATAAGTAAGTTCATCAAACTAACAAGATAATTTCATTAAGAAGAACACAAGATGATCAATATTCTGATGAAATTAACACCTGAATTTCAACATGGGGTTCATCTTTGGTCTTCACTTCTTTTCCCTGACCCATTTTTTCTATAACGTGTGGTTTTCTCTTCCAAATCAAGCAGCAAAGAAATGTAAAGAAACTAAGGTAAGGTCTTAAAATTATGAATTTGGTCTTTTCAAAAGCATTTTCTATACATTTTTATCAGTCAGTTGGCAGTTGGCAGTAAAAGGTTAATCTTCGAGACGTGCAATGTGGCAAACTCAAATGATGTACGTGTCT
>JAJJMA010017618.1:0-10865 GCA_023529015.1 Papaver nudicaule | reverse complement strand
TTATTAGAGTTTGGATATTGATTTTTGAGATCGTCCAAACTTAAACCATAAGACTCACGAGCCAAAACGAAAAGTTGGTAGTATTTCGGTACCCCTCCTTTTTCACTAATCATTATAAGTGACAGTAATAATATGAGCATAATTATAAATCGTATTTCATTCTGATTATTAGTACATGGATATGATGTTTAGAGGTTTGAGGAGAAGCTAACCTAATCTCACTCTCACGACTTAAGGTTACACCAAAAATCCAACCCTTACAATGGACTTCGAGCTCGCCTTAGCTTTTATTCGTGATGTCTTTGCTGTCTCTTATTCGGAGTACGACCATGACATTTTACTGATGTACCCAGTCCCTCTGATCTTGACAGTGTCCCGAAGGTGCTTTACCCTCTACAGTTTGCCTCTTTCCTTTCCTTGTATCGAAGATGCTTTGGGAAGGAAATTACTTCTTCGTTATCCTCTTCTCGCCACCTGCCCCACTAGCTGCCAAGTGTGACGTTTTATGACACGTTCGGCATGTTCCCGAGATTTTAGCTACCTTTTGACCTTCCAACTGGTAGCGCCGGTTTCCCTATACTATTTAAGTTTTATTTTCCCCCTCTAAAAAGTTTTAGCCCTTTCGTACTCTCTTCCATGGCTCCGGTGCTTTTATCTTCCGAGAACCCTGAAATTCTATCTTCTGATCGAGTGTTTCTCAGGTGCTTTCTAGTGGTACCCTTTGTTTTAATCTTCCCATTGTTTCTTAAAGACAACTCCTTTTCCTTTTTTATCGCTTCTCAGGCCCTTGATCAATCTTATCTCTGCAACTTCCGGCGCCGGCAAGTCTTGCTTTTCTTCCTTTTCGTTTTTTTTTCATGGCTTCTCCTTCCAAAGTCGATGTTCTTATCTCGATGATGAAAAATTTAGGTTTTAAATCAGATTCTTTTAACATAAAGGCTGTTGATGCTCCCGGTGGCCGGCTGACTCCAGAACTGGTCGAGGGGTTTAGGTGCAACGAGAATAAGCTCTTAGTTACGTTCCATCAGATTTCTGCTGGACTGATTCCTCCTTTCTATCGGTCATCCAATCCTTTATTCCTTGAGATTCTATGTTCCCTACCTAGTCCTCGTGGGATAATGCAACTCACTTGTAGTTCGATTCACCTAATCAATGAATGGATTTCCCGCTCCGAAGATAATTCCAAGGCTCCACGACGAGGTTTTATTTTACCGCCAAGAAATTCTTTCATCACTACGAGCTCTTTTTAACGCTAGACAATGAGTTAGCCCCTTGGGGTGTTTGTTTCCGAACTGTGAAAGGGAGTGTGAACATAATCCCAGTGTCTTTAGATTACTCAATTGACGAAGACTGGTATTCAGAGCCGGTACTGCTGTAGGGTCCTATTCTCCGAGGATGGAAAGATACAGGTATCTTCTTTCCTCAGACGCAGTTCGAAGTATGCCAACAATTCTCGACTCATCATCTGTTTACTATCCACTTCTCTGACGAGGAGAGAGATCTATCTCGCCAAGTTTTAAAGAAGGGTAAAAACATTTCTGTGAACGTTTCGAGTAACCTAAAGCGTCCTCGTGCAGATGAGGAGACTATGGATCAAGTAACAAATACTGTCTTTGAGATATATTTTTGTTTTCAGAGTATGAATACTTGCCTATGTTTGTTTCCTGAGAAAGACATATCCTCTTCTGCAGGGTAATGATGTTCTTGTGAGGGATTTAAGTTTGGACGATGAGATGGTGGATTTTGAGTTTGAGGAAGAGAAAAAGGTTATTAAGCCTCGTAGGAAGTTTGTGTTTAAGAAATCCACCAAGGCGACTTTGCGAAACCAACGCAAGGTAGATACGAAGCCATTGGTAGAAGAGACGGTAGTAGATGTCGCTGACGAGTCGTCACTGCCGAAAGTTGTTGGTATGCTACCTATCACTAATGCTACCGAGGAGGCTGTTTCCACTGTGTCGAATGACGTTACAACGAGTGCGCCTGCCTCTGCTATTGCCCCTGCCTCTGTCATGGTTGTTACCACTGCAGCGACCACTGCCTCAGTTGAAACCCCAGTCATTCCTTCGGAGAAAGTCGTTACTGTGGTTGATGTCCTGCTTCCTCGAAAGGATGGCTCAACTGCTGGCACAGATTGTCCGGAGAATCTAGTTCTCAGTTATCCTCACAGTTCGAAGTTTCCGCCTGCTCCTAGTTTTGCCGGTAAACACATCCAACCATATACTGCCAAAAGATTTAAGGAGGTGATGTTTGAGAATCATAATCCAAGCGACTTTACCATGGAAGTTTCGTCCCGCTTCAAGTCCCTTGCTTATGATCCACTGAATTACCCTTTGGACCCTGAGTTCTGTAAAAAGTTTGGTGATATGATTGGAGGTGACTGCCTCGGAGTGGAATATGTCGCCATTCGCCTTTGTCTTACGAGGAGAATCTGACAATGCTTAAGATGGTAAGTTGCTTTTTGTTTTAAGTGTAAGTCGTCTTTGAGTTCGGCTAAGTATTGGTGTGTTTTTGCATATTTGATAGGGCGATTACCATGCATCTGGCTTCTTGGCTTACTCCTTTGGCTTATCTGGTGAGGCCGAGTATTTTGAGCGAAAGTTTCTTTGAATGCAAGAAGAGCTTGCTGCAGAAAAGACTCGTAGTGCGCGCGAAAAGATGAAGCAAATAGGTATGAACTTGCTATTTTACGCTTTTGCTGTTTTTTAATAATTTGGTGCTGAGAAAAATTCCTCTACCTTTGCTTTCTAAAAGAAGAGTTAGAGGAAGGGGAGAAAAAACTCCGCGAAGCTAGGCTGGCTCTTAGTACTTATTCCCAAGAGAATCGTAAGTCTACCCATGTTTCCTATGAGGGCGATGGGAGTCATCGAAGTGAAATTGAGAAACTTGTGAGAGAAAGGAATAAGGCTTGGGATGATCAGGACTACTATAAGAGGAAGAGACTCGAAGCTGAGAATCTCCTTACCAAGGAGAAAAGAAAAAGGATAAAGACTGAGCGTCTACTTGAGGAAGAAAGGAATAAAAATCAAAAGAGTGCCCGAGAGATGCACTATTTTCAGCTGGATGTATCTTGCTTGACACAAGAGCGAGATTCTGCTCGCAAAAAGAAATCGATTAATGCGTCTGGCAATGTGGTGATTGAGAAGTTAGAGCAAGATATCAGGAACTTAAGGGTTCAGGTGGCGACCTTGAAGAATGCCAATAAAGAGCTAGCTTTGGAGAATGAATGTTTGAAAGGGGGCTGTAATGAGGTGAGCAAGGATCTTGCGAAGACTAAAACTACGAAAGACCACCTTGCTCGGATGGTCGATGAATATCGACTAGAGCTTGCTAAGCTAGGATGGGTCTCTTCTGAAGCTGTTAGGAAAAGAGCTACCCAACCTCGTTTTACCAATCAACATGAGGTTACTGAGTACATGGTTGTTAAATAAAGTAGGGTATCTTCCCTTAATTACCTTGTTTGATGTTTTGTTGTGATCTCGGAATATAGTTGGGTTTGTCGTCTCCTTCATCTGTGTCTATTTTTTGCTTTCGCATGCAGCGAAGCTAATTTGCTAAAGAAGGTTGCAGATGCCAAGGCTGCGAGGGATGACGTTGCTAACCAATTGGTGTTTGAATCGGATCGAAAGTTAGAGTTCGAGAGGAAAGTTGAGCAATTATCGAAAGAGTTGGTCGAGGAACGTCAACTTGGAACTGCTGATATAAACAGACATTCCCGAGAGCTGGAGCTCGAACGTAAGCGTCGCTCAGAGGATGCAGAAAGAAATGCCGAGGAAGTAACTACCGAGCGAAATTTCCGCCTTAAGTGTCAAGAGAACTTGAGGAATATTGTTAATGCTTTCGCCCTCGTCCACCCTCAATTAAGACATGGACACGCTGATGAGGAACTGCTTACTCGATCAGCGCTGACTACTGCCCTGGCTACGAGTATGGCTTGCCGAAAACACGTTCGGTCTCTTTTTAGAGCTATTGGTATTGAGCCTCCTACCTATGGAGTCATTGGTGCAGATGATTCTGACGCAATACTCCCAGGTGATGTGGATTTGCTTCCTCACGAAGTTTTTGTAAGGTTGGCTAGGGAAGACGATCCCTAGCACTGGGGTCCAACGAAGGAAACACTGGTGGTGGTGTGAGTGCTGTTTTTGATAAGGAGGGCAACTATTTGTTTCAAGAGTCTTCGACAACTTATAGTGATGATGAGGATGGGGAGGATGCTAAGCCTAAGAGGGAGGATACCCCTTTGAAAGCAGATCCTTCCGGCTTTCAGACTTATGAAGAGGACTTGGAAGTTGATAAGGAACTTTGGGATTTGATGAAAATTTTCCCTATCCCTCGTCATGATGCCGTGTCTGGCGAACTTTCTCCCCAGATGTAGCAGCGGGTCTTTTTGCTTTTGTCTTTGTTTTCTGGATAGACTTTCTATGCCACTTATCTCTCATATTTTGTGCATGTGTGATATTTGAATATATATATATAAAGAAAGTTTTTGCTTCAATAAAGTTTTTCTCTTTTTGCTTTATGCTTTCCTGTGGGAACTTTGTGATCAGGCACGAGGTTGACCCTGCAATATTCTAGGCTCCTAAGGTTACTTGAGGTGCAATTTCGGGGCTTACTTCGACGTGGGAGATAGTAAACCAAGCTAGTGGGGGCTTACGGATCAACCTTCCCAAAGGCTTTTAGCTACTTGCCTGTTTTAAAGCAAACATTGGCTATCAAGGCCATAGGTACCCGTTTTGCCTCAGTATTTTGGGTGGATATCGAGGATACTAGGTATCCTCCGAGAGAACATGGTGGTGTTCTAATATCCATTTATCCCAAGTAAAGTAGGAACTTATGGTGGGTAGTTGCTATGCTGTGCCTCGATAATAAAGTAACACAATGGGGGAGTGCCGATCAAGGATGGAGCTTAGACATGGTACTATTCTCATATCACGGCCTAGAATTCGACCCATCCATTTCTCGACAGCCCCTCCTCAAGGCTATGTTTTGAATTTAGAGGAGTTCCCTCGGCCACGTAACGTCGCTTACAATTCCCGTGAATGTAAGAAAGTTAGCTGCCTCGGGGTTCCATCCACCTTTAAAGGTAGATGTTAGTCCCATTTATCGTCCCCTCGACGCCTCAAAAAAGAGGTCCTCATGGTCACGTGGTAGTTGATCCAAATGCGTGATTAGCTTATGTAGCCTAGATGCAAAGTACCCACCGCTAACGGGGTGTCTTGTGGGTAGAGGACTGTGTCATATAGCTTGTAGGGCACTTACGACTTATATGAACATCATTTATGTGCCTGTTATTCGAGGTCTTTCTATTTTTGGCATCTGGGCCTTGGCATCAAGGCCTTTAGATTGTGTCAAGGCACTAGGGGAGATATGGCGTCATGGCCTATTTGCTTTATATGGCGTGAAATCCTTTGGAGATGTGCCTATTCGGGTAGGACTTTTGCCTATCCGAGTAGGATCTGGAGTTTGAATCGAAGTATAGGGCATCGAAGAGTGTAATATTTTTTAACTACAACAGGTCAAGCTGCTTCCTTTATTCTTTCATTCTAATACTGACATTTCTTATGTGTTGCTTACATATAAAGTTCTAATTAAGGTGCTTCAGGTTCTTTCCTTCGACTGGGGTGCTCAGTCTTTGACCTTCGAGATTAACTAGGCTGTATGTATCATTTCCGAGTGCCTTTTCGATCACATATGGTCCAACCCAAAATTGCTCCTCCAGAGTATCCTTTCCAGTGCTACTCGAGCTTGGTTTGTTCGTCGATTCACTCGGCATTAGTATCTTACTGCTTGCCACGAGGAATTGCTCCCTGTTTTCGGGGCAATGGCCCTTCCCTTTATTGATAGGTCGAGTGCCTAGCTTGCAGACTGTGGGGTTTCTCATGGTGGTGCCAGCCATTCCAGCCTCGACTTCAGCTATGAACTCCTTTATGCAGGACTCTGTTATCTTTGGGTGTTTGGCTTGGTTTTGAGAATCCTGCCTCGGATGCTCCCTCGCTTGAACATCAATTTCGTTGCATACACGAGCTTCAGTTGGGTCACCTAGTATTTCTGCGATTCCGAGTGGTGTTGGGAATCTGATTCTTCTGTGAAGTGTGGAGGCTACTCCCATGATACTATGTAGCTAAGGTTTTCCCATAATGGAATTGTAAGGAGAGTCTATGTCGACCACGCAAACTGATGTTGGATGCTCCATCTTTCCTACATGGATCATTAATGATAGCTCTCCCCTGGGCATCGAGGGTTTTCCATTGAAACCATAGACATTGTACGAGGAGGGAACTAGGGCGACATTCTTTCCAAACAACTTATCATATGTTCTTCCAAAGAGTATGTCCACAGAGCTTCCCGGGTCTACCAGTATTCTAGGCATCGCCATCTCCTCGATATGTAGTGTGATGACCAATGGATCGTTGTGTAACCTTCCTTCGTCAGGGATATCTGCTGCCGAAAAGAAAACTGGTCGCTTCTGCCGCTCTTCCAGGTGTCCTTTTACTGCCACACTTAGTATATCTTTTCCTTCAAAGTATCTTTTATGAATTCTATCAGTATGGATGCCTTCGAAGTTTCGTCCGCAGATGTCTGCATGAACTATTGAGTTGCAGTCATCGAATCTTAGGATGTCCCGATTAATAGTTATTACATACGCCTCGTGCTTCTTTTCCTCTTTTGGTTGTGGCGGGCTTGGAGGTGGCTTTGGTAGTTCTAGGAAGTGCTTGAAGAAGTGAATCCGGTCCTGCGTCGTGACGCAGTCCTCTGTTATGTGCCCATATAATTTGTGAAATTGGCAGTAGTCCCTCGAGTTCCGTGTATGCTTCGGCTGGTTTCCCCTACTCCTTGGGTATCTCATCTCGCTTGCCAGCTTGGATTGTTCGATGCTTCGGAGAGCGTCCTCGATGGTAACACATAGCTTTGGAAGCTTTCTGTCTTGGAATGCAGGAAATCCCGACCTTGGCACACCGAACTTTCTGCCTCCCTCGTGTCCTCTTTGAGTGCTATTGCCTTCGAATTCTCCCCGAGAGTCAGTTCCTCTGCTATCGTTGTATTTTCTATTATCGTGATACCTCCCATCACCGAATTTGCCTTCGTTTCCGTATCTCTCATTATCGTTTTGCCTTTCTCTTTTTGAAAAATCTCCTGCTTGATTGCTCATGGCGTGATCTCGCTCTTCAAGTGATAAGTTGTTTATGGAGTGTACTTGTTTCGAGATGGTTTCCTTCCCTTGAGTTGCTTGCTCCTTGATTTCCTCCAGCGTGATCCGCTCCTTTTGATATTTCCGAAGATCTTGCAGCGTCTCTGCATTCTTGGAGAAAAGCCTGTCGTACAATAGATGATTCTTGTCGAGTGCGTTTAGATATGCTCGCACCTTGTATTTCTCTGAGGCCCCATTTCCTACTTCCACGCACTGGGCGGTCCACCTGTCTGTCAAGCTTTTAATGGATTCTTCGGGTTTGACTCTAATGCTGAACAATTTCTCCGCTCTTTTCTTCGATGAGTTGTTGTATAAAAAATGAAGTATGAATACTTTAGATAGTTCTTCGAAGGATGAGATCGAGCTAACTGTCAGGTTATCGTACCAAGCCAAGGCTTCTCTTTCAAAATGGAAGGAAAATATTTGCAAAGCACCTCGTCTTTGTCCGACCAAGCCAGAAATACTCGCAGGTACATTTTGATGTGCAGAGTCGGGTCTCCTGCCCCGTCGAAGATTGATGTAAAAACTGGCATGGTGCATTTTACTGGTATGGCCTTGGCAAGAAGTTCGGGACTCAGTGGCGAACGGTTGACGTCATTAATTGCTTGAGTCAGCTTTACCTTATCAGTTGACTGAATCCTGTTATCGAAGAGTTTTGCTCGGAGCATTTTGATTTGCTCCATCATGACTTGCTGTAATGATTGTGTCTCGGCCTCTTTCCTCGCCTGCTCATTTTCGTACACCAAGTGTATGCTATTACCTTTCGGACGTATACTGGGTTCAGTTCTTCTGCTCGAGATCGCTATCCCCTGGTCCTTGGGGTCTCCCTAGATCTTGGTGTTTCTTTTCGACACCGAGTGTCCCTTGGATCGTGATACAGTGTGTGGGCGAGAGTGTCCCTCGCTGATCATGTAGTTCGACGCAGACTTCTCCGCAACTTTCTTATTTGCCTCGGCTAATTGCTTTTTTAGTTTCCTTATTTTCTTGTTCTTTTGGATTAGCTTTCTGAACTGTGCAGCCCTTGTAGTGTCTTCTTCAGTGGGTTGATGCGCTGGCAGCACTTCATTCGGGATGTCATCTTCGCCTTCGTCCTCGTCTTTCTCCCATCTTCCTCTTGAATTTTCTGCTGAGGCAGTTCGTCACCTACTGGGAATCCTTCCCCATCTGGTCCTAGGTTCTCTATTTGTACTTCTTCCTCGTTTACACGCTCCCTGTGCTGGACTGTGCTTGCTGGCGAGAGTCCTTTGCTAGTTGAAAATCTGGTGTTGTGCCTCGAAGAGCCCGTTCCATTCTTCGAGGAGCCTACTCTTTGCTTCGGCATTTGATCGGATTTCGAAGCCATGTTGATAGTGACCTATAAAAAGAAAAAAAATCCGTGAGGTCCAGGGCGGCTGGTGCAGTGTACTAGGTCTGACATGTACCCTAGTAGGTGTAACAGATTCTGACATGCGAGGTTTCAGGATTGATTATACGTGTACTATTCAGATCCTAACCGTTTTTTTTGTTTTTTTTTGGCTTATCCAAATCTACCTTCCAAATATGGAGGTTCTGGTAAGCTGTCCTAGTTTTTCTCGAATCTGGACTCTGAGTACGAAAGCTGCAAGGACTGTTTCCAAATATAGACTTGGTATAGAAACCCTAAAATAACCCTAGACTGTTTTCTACAACATAAATAGTACGCAAGATTTTAAGGGTATTTCCTGGGAATTGGAATAACTGATCCCAAAGTGAAAGCTACTTTTCCTCGAGATTTTTGTCGAGGTTCTTTTGCATTTTGGAAAAGTTTTTATTCTCTTGATTGGATCTCTGCGTTTCGAAGCTTGGATTCCTTGAAGACGCATCGATCTTATCATGTTGATGATTTCTCAAAAACCCTTGAGCGTGCTAAAGCTTTTAAGATCTTTAGACACCCAAGGTGGTGGAGCTCATAATAAATATAAAGTTTAAAGAAAAGCTTGAAAACCCTAGAAAAAGTTTCCCCAAAGAATTTGAAAACCATGAATCACAGGCAAACCCTAAGTTGTTTTAATCAATCCCTGTTTCTAGCGCCAAACTGTGTGAGTATAAAATCTGCATAAGCACATTATACTCGACAACCATTAGATCTATTAGTATAACTATGGTCTTGGAAACAATATACGATGCATGCATTGATACGAAGAGAGTAAGAACAATATCAAAGTTAATCATTATAAGTGACAGCAATAATATGAGCATAACTATAAATCATATTTCATTCTGATTATTAGTACATGGATATGATGTTTAGAGGTTTGAGGAGAAGCTAACCTAGTCTCACTCTCACGACTTAAGGTTACGCCAAAAATCCAACCCTTACAATGGACTTCGAGCTCGCCTTATATAGGCCGAGTCAGAAGTAGATTACAGCTAATAAGACAAACTATTCAATCGTGGAGATGTCAGAGTTTGTCGAGTAAGGCGGTGCCTTCGGTAAGTTCTTCCCGAAGATATCTTCGGTACCTCGTATCCTTGTCCTCGAACTATCTGTGCAAATCTTCTCTCGCTTAGCTTTTATTCGTGATGTCTTTGTTGTCTCCTATTCGGAGTATGACCATGACATTTTACTGATGTACCCAGTCCCTCTGATCTTGACACGTGTCCCGAAGGTGCTTTACCCTCTACAGTAGGCTAGAGTCTGTATTCGCTTAATACTTTGTGTGTTTAAATCTGGACTAGGTCCCAGGGTTTTTCTGCTGGTCGCGGTTTCCTCGTTAACAAAACTTCTGGTGTCTGGCTTTACTTTTACCTTCCGCATTATATTGTCTCTGGTCAATATAGTATTGCAAGTTTTTTTATTCTAACCCTTGGGTGAATCCATCTCTGTTGAGATCTACAAGAACTTGTTCTTGTCAGGATTCGGTTCTCGAACAAAGAACTGTACTCGGATTGTTGCTTGAATATTGATATGTGAGATCGTTCAAGTAACCTAATCAACTAGGTTCACGAATTCAAAAGTTGGTGGTATATCTCGGTATCCCCTCCTTTTCAATATGTATTGTTTCTTCATTGCGTTTTATTATTGTTAGTGATTTTGTGAGAAATTTGCTTACAACAAATTAAGAAATCTGTTGTAAAACATAATAAAAAGCCAAAATTTATCCAAGAGATACAAATTACCTTCAATTCATATTTCCTTAAAAATTGAATTCCCTAAAACAGAATTGCTCTCTTTTGTAGAGGAAGACGAATTATGTAACATTGCTAATGTGGGTCACCAATTTGTTTGGAGGTGTATATACCTAAAGGCGAAATTGTTTTTGTCTTATATGCATTTGAGTACACAACCAATAGGGATTAGCCCAGTTGGCAATGAGTCTGACACTCTACTTGAGGTCAGAGAATCGAATCTCCGCTCCAGAATTTGGAGATCTAATAAAAATTCCTCTTAATATATATATAAATTATGGAGATTGGGCTTAATCTGCAAAGAGGTAGGCTCAATACTTTCGGATATGCTAGGGGACTGTCCGGACCTATACCATGTATTAAAAAAAAAGAAAAAGAAAAAAAAAGGTACCCCTCAAGTAAACTGTAAACCCCCTTATTAGCATATTTTTGAGTCATGACCTAAATTGCAGTCATGTGATTTTAGGTGGGCCAACTTGATCGTCACATGGTCAGGGGTGAGTCCAACTTGATTGTAGTCATGAACTAAATT
>JAJJMA010017607.1:0-17706 GCA_023529015.1 Papaver nudicaule | reverse complement strand
TTGGCCAAAGACTAATCTTGTGGCGCCATGAATATGGCGCCATGGCCCATGGCCTTTTAGGCTAAGGCATAATCCTTGTGGCGCCATGAATATGGCGCCATGGCTATGGCATCTGGCCAAGCTTAGCTTTGTGGCATCCTGTGCCTTAGTCGTGGTGTGCGTGCTTACGCTACAACCCGTTTTGAAGTCATGGCATGCTTATCCATGATGTGCTAGACCACCCTGAATTTGGGATTGGGTCCGCTTAGGCCTTTTTAGGCTGGTGTATGCTTCTCAGAGAGCTCCGGACCGGCCTGGAGCTTCGATATTTCCGAGGTTTGCACCAAGACTCGTGTATTGAGTCGTATTTTAAGAGGAAATCCATGAGGATACGTCTCTGTTGATCTTTCACCGTGTACCATCAAGCGAGGTCTGGCTCTGAGCTGATCGATGGGTTTAATATGTTGGTGAGATCATTGATACCGCTCTATGGCGTTACCCTCTCCACCGGAGTTATAAGAGAGAGTTCATAGAGGATTCAACTTCACGGAATGGATTGCACCCCGAGCTATAAAGATGAGCCTGAATAGGCGACTGTCTTTAGTAAGACATGGTTTCGAGAGTGTCTTGACAATTTTGCCCCTCTCTCATTTTCCACCATCTACACTTGGATATCTCTGAAATTTTATATTCCACGAAATGGTCCCATGATACTCGATCCACAAACGTTTTGTACATTTTGGGAACTATTAGCTCCAGGTTTTCTTTATGCGGATTGGGAGCTATAAACTTGTTATACAATTTCATTCTGAAATCTCGCTGTTTTTCACGGAGAATATTCATCGTTTTTTCCCTTGTGGACTCGTCGATATCATAATATTTCTACAATGATATTTTATGGCATGTTAGGAACAGGTACATAACAAAAATGATAAATAAAGATGGGAATAGTATTGGTTGCAGAAATCAGTAGTTGCTTGCATGTATCCTCTTCCACATGTTATCCCTTGCCTCCTGGGTAACATACTTCCATTCTAACACTCGCAGTCCAACTTTTCTACTGACCAGGTCGTCGAGGAATCTATTGAATCCTGGTCTATTGACAAGCATATTGAAAAACTCATCTTCTGCCATAACCTAAACTGTGTACATACAACAAAGTTAGGAATATGAGATTATGTTGATTAAGATCTAACAAGATCGTTCAAATATATGTTTAAATTCTTGCAACAATTAAAAGAAAATTTTAGATGTATCAGGTTTATATGAAATAAAATATAAATAGGGCAAACAATATTCTGGTTACTCGACATTGCCATTTTCCAAAAAAAAAAAAAAATCAAAATCAACAACATGTATAAAAGAACATGATATGAGATATCACTTGTATTGAATCGGGAATGGGTTGAAAAAATAATACCAGTATTATAACTAGCAAGAGAAAAGAGATGAATTGTATTTTAACCCCTCGGAAAAAAGAAGAGGTAAAATCGAGTTTTATAAGTAAAACTTAATTTTTAAAATTGAGCCAAAACACCTGGCGGGAATTATCGCACTCTAAGAATTTTCCTTTGATTCTCATCCCGCCAAAAAAGTTTTTGGTTAGTTTCCTTAATTTTTAGATTTCCACTCAATAAATCAGAGAGAATATTCGGTTGTTATCTCTATTATTTTGGGGATTTTTTTTTTTGCCAAAATATCGATGTATACTTTCCTATATCTCTAACAATTTTCACTAGTTTTTAGCAAGAAATTAGGAGGATCTATAAAGAATTATGAATTTTCGGTATGTAACAGTAGGACATAAGAAACGGATACAACATGTATGAGGGAGCAGGATAAAAACGTAAGTCACAATTTCTAGATTAATCTGCATAGGGGTGGGGCTTATAAATGTGATTGTACACGTTAAATGATACGAGTACTAAACTAATTGGTTTTTTGTATGCAACAAAATAAAACTCCAGTACGAATAATATGAGAAACATCTTCAAGTTTCGTGCTTCGATGAAGATTCTCTAATTATTCTGATACTCCAGTAGGAATAATACAAGATCGTCAGGTTTTGTGCATCTGCGAAGAATCTCGACTTATATATTGTGAGTCAGAATCTTTGTGTGAACACAAAACCACTCCCTTATTTGCTATACTCTACGCCAGTATCTTCTTCAGTCGTGTGCATGTGCTCCTATGAGCATTGGACATTCATTTTTCCTTCCTTCATTGAGTATGTGTTTCCTTGTTTTAGTACTGAGTCGCTCGTTCTTGGACTTATGATTCCTTCGTTAGAACCGTACTTGAGAGTTTCCTACCTCATACGGCTCAGCAATCAATTATTTTCCGCTTACGTCGAGTCTCTTTGAGCCTCTCTCGTGGTCGAGTCACTATCATCCCTAAACGCTCTTTAGAGACTCATATGTCCGTAATGTGAGGCCCCAACGGGACTTTCTAGTCCTACAAGATTGGTAGGATGTTCTCATACAATCTTGCTTCAGATTGGACATAACAAAAGTTATCATTCTACTTATATAAGATAAAAGATTTAGAACCTCTCATACATGAATGCGACCTTCACTAAAGCCTCTCAATGGTGTCACTCGGCCGACTTAATGGGCAACAAAGGCAGGAAGATACGTTCATCTCGTGCTTCGGAGAAAAAGGCTTATCACGAGAAAAAGAGACTTTTGTACCCATTACTTATGTACGACTCAACTTCACTTTTCAGGTTGGATCTTTAAGGGTCGCATGTGACTAAAATACAAACAATCATGGAAAAACAAACACTGAGCGTACCCATTTATGGCAAATCTAAGGTTGAATCTTTGAAGAATCCTTAAACAAGTCCATTTTTGGCAAATTTGAGTAAGAATATTCGTATAATTGGATGGGAAAAATCAAATATTATCAATTTATTGTTTTACCCTCATGAGGGTCCACCTTATGGTATCTTAGTTTTATAAACGGATCTTTTTAGGTAATTTCAGTACTTTAGTGATCAACCATAAGTTGGGTCCCACTTGTACTTGAGATGGGTGGTTGTTTAGAAAAAAGTGTACTCCCGTAAAACTTTACTCCCTCCGTTTTCACCAATTCTGCTGGCCCCACCACCTTAAACGTGAACCACATCACGTCTCAAAATCCTAATGTGGTTACCTCACCTCATATTGTGGGGTCCACTTCATCCCCTTCCTTCATGGCCGCCCAACCTCGTGTTGTGGGGTCCACCTCACCTCTATCCCCTGCTATCATGCCTACCCTTCCCATGTTGTGGGGACCACCACTGCTACCACCTCTCCAACTCCTTACACTCCTATCTCAAGCCGCACAGAAGCTTTTCTCTTTGGGCCCCGCACTGGAGAAACAAGGAGTACTGAAAATTCACCTAGCATGGCGGATCTCATGAAGACTCAACAAGATCTAGCCCTAAGTCAGAACAACATGGTGAAGACCCAATTGGAGTTGCTGACTTGTTTGAGGACTCTCTCAGAAAAATTGACGCCACCAACAAATCTAGGGCTAACACGTGTAGAACCCCCTGTCAACGTCAACAGGATGGGTCCCTCTCAAATTCACGTCATCCCAGATGACCAAGACATCCATGTCCACACCACACCTGGAGCAAGCACAAGTTCTCATCACAACTTTGTCACTTGTGGAAAATTCAGATTTGTTTCATCGTCATCAACCTCCATATCCAATTGAAGTTCAACGCGAATCTCTTCCCGAAGGATATGTCACACCTTCATTCTCAATGTATAATGGTATTGGAAATGCTCGAGAACATATATCTCGTTTCCTAAAATCATTGGGAGTGTATGAAAGAAACCAATCTGTATGTCTCAAAGAATTATCGAAATCTCTGACGGGAAAGGCTACACTTGGTATAATAATCTAGCTCCCAAAAGTATTCTCAGCTGGAGCCAGATGGTTAATGCTTTCCTCAAGAAATATTTCTTTGTGTCTGAGCAACTCACTCTCCCCGATTTGGGGAGACTCTATCAGAGAAACAATGAACATCCAGATGATTATGTGACGAGGTTCAGAACTCGTGCAGTGGATTGCAATGATCCAAACATGACAGAGTTGCAGTTGGTGGAGCTTTGTATCAATGGAATGATACCAGTATATCGAGCCTTATTGGAGAATCTGGAGATTAATAATTTCACCAAGCTCCATAAATCCGCCAAACGATCTGCTACTAGTGCGCCTGCATTACTAGAAAGGCCCAGACCTGTGAAGGTTGAAGAAAGTCGTGGTGAGACACGTGCCAGCAAACGACTCGTCAACAAGCAATATAGCTCTCTTCCCTCAGTTCATGCCGTCACTGAAGGTGTTAAGAGAAAGGCGCCTACTCCTGAGGCCCCACAACAAAAACGTGCAGCCCCAACACAATCCCAGGCTCCTGCGCGGGTCCCAGCTAATACTCCTGCACCAAAAGCACCACGACAACAGAGGGAATTTCCTAAAATTCCTGATTTCCCTTGTACAATGGATGAAGTGATAGAGCTCCTGGAAGCGTGGATTCAAGATGGTGCTATCAAGTTACCTCCTGTACGGAGAGAGCCTACAACACAAGAAATGATTGATCCCAAATATTGTCATTTTCATACATTCGTCAATCATCCCACCAGCGAGTGCCATCGACTCAAGCAAATATTCAATGAAAAGATTGAGTCAGGGGAGTTGAACTTGGGGACTGAGGGTGTGCATAAGAATCCACTCCCTCAGCATCAACCTCAACGTCAACATCAACCTAACATTCGAAATTTCACTGTCTCCGGGGAATCTGTCAAGCAAACTGCTAATTATTTTATAGAGAATTTATGCGAGCTCTTGCATTTTTTCAAGCACCAACGAAGAAACATTTTCGCAGCCTTCAACTGGATTTCTAGCAGTAAAGAACTACATGTACCTGAAAGACATGAAGAAACTCAATCAAAGCCTGATGAAGTTACACCAGAGATGATGGCAGGAGGGAAGCGCGTCCCAATACCACTCATCTCTGCTCGTCTCAAAGGTACAAATTTCAAGAAAGTTCAAATTGATGCTGGTGTTATGGTTAACTTAATTCCAATCAAAACACTCCAAGCAATAGGGATTTCTAGACGGGATGTTATTTATATCCCACAATGATGAAAGATTCAAAAGGGAATCTCCAAGATGTATATGGTCATGTTACTTTGGATCTGAGGGTGGACTCGACTCGCACCAAAGAAAAGTTCCATGTAATCAAAGAAGATGAGGAGCATGATATGATTTTGGGGCGTCCCTGGCTCCATGGGAAGAGATTTGTGCCTACAGTCTCACCAGTAATCATCAAGGGCCAAGAATTCATGTTTGACCAAGGAAGCTGCAACGTGGGAAAGCTGGAGTACCATGTGGGGTCAGAAATTCTGGTGATATTCAAAGAGGTACGTGAAAGTGATTTGAAATATTTTATTCCTAATTATTTAGTTAACGGGAATCCTATCCAACGTGTCCCTACACAAACACTAGATAATTCTCTGACATGGGGACTTGATTGCATCAAGTCTATCAAACCCTCTGAGACACCTCGTGGGGAAGGCAGGGCCGCAGCTGCAGAAAAGTGGGCCCGAATAAAGCAACGGTCATATAGGCAAAAGACACCTGAGATGTCATGGGTGCGTAAGACTTTTCGAGAAGGGGATAAGGTTATGCGACGCACTAATCGAAGAGGAGCTTCTATTCTGGGGTTCACATCAAACTGGGAGGGACCTTATATTATATCTTGAGTCATGCCTAATGCACAATACATGATAAGTGCAATACAAGAGAGGCTCTCAAACATGGTGATCAATGGCAAATGGCTCAAGAAGATATGAAGATTCATTAGAGTTTACTTATTCCTGTAATTTCCAATTCCTTCAAAAGAAAAGTGCAAGCAATTTCTTGCCTTTTAGCAATTTAATTCAAAATTCAAATTCAAAACCTATGAGTTCAAAACAATCAATTCCTACAAACCATTTGTTCAATAAACCAAATAAAAGCAAAATAAAAAATTCAACTGAGAAAATGTTTTGCTCCTGAAACCTTTCAGAAACAACCATCTAGTGCAGATTTTGCTCCATCATCAACTGCTTTCTTTATTTGAGCAATATCGACAGCCTTCTTCTTCACCTCTTCAGTCAACTTACGGAGTTCCTCAGATTTAGCAGCATAATTTCTCTCTTCTTGTTTCACCAAATCATGGGTGAATTTGCCAACAACAGTGCGCCTTGTTCGGACATATTGGATTCTCGCCTGAAGCCATGACAAGTTGAGTTTGAAAGTTTCAAATGTAGCAATCAGCTCCTCTGCTTCTTCTAACGCCTCATTGGTCACATCTTTTAGTGGGGTGGCATCCATCTTCGAAATCAATCCCATAAGGTCAGCCACAATACCTATGAGCGTATAGAAGTGGACACTTTTTCCAGTAATAATAAAGTGACCTTAGCGATTCCATATCCTGTTATACAGTGGGACATGTTCCTCTGGGACATTAAATCCTCCCACTAGCTTATGACCAGGGAGAGTCGTTTCATGGGGAGGATTGTAGGCCACACCGGCATGAGGAAATGCCTGAAGGGCCCACATGGTTGGAGCATCTACACCAACAATGTCGGTATTCTCATAGGCCAGTGTTTCATTATCGACAAACGGAAAGAAAGTTCAAAGCAAACGGGAGTTTAATAATATGTTTCAAGCTATATGATGAAAACTTAGCATAAGAAGATGATTGAGTTTACCTCGACAAGGGGAAGACTCTTATCAGCAACCGTGTCAAATTCTTTACTAAGGTTTTGAACATCACTAAGCTTTTTGCCGACGAAGTAGCGTCATTCGTTTCTTCATTATCCTCAGAAGGCTGCAAGAACAAATAAGGTGAGAATAAAATACTAAATATTTTATTTCGAATTGAAAGAGTCGATAAAAAGTAACCTGTGTCACGTAGGATTTAGGCCCTGTGGATTCTCCACTTTTATTCTGCTCCGTGATCACGTCAGTGGATTGGCATGGTGTATTCGGAGTTGATTCATTGAGCACCGAGCTTTGCCCTAAGGGAGCAAATGAAAACTCCTCGAACCCTGTATCAGGTCCATCCTACATCAAATAAAGAAGAAGAGCCATCAAAAGGAGATATTACAAAGGATTCGAGACGTTTTCTAAAGAAGGAGTTTTCTGACGTCTGAATTCTTACGAAGTACTGCAGAAAACTCAAAAACTGTACAAATCCGTGAGTAATTTGGAAAAGTTTCCTTCACGAAAGTTGTTCGTATGGATGTTTTCTATCACGTGCTAACAGGGCTTAATTTTTTAAGAAATCTACTGGCCGGAATGATTTTTTTACTGAACAGCGTGCAGTCTGCAATATTTCCGGACGTTGCGCCAACTTGTGGCACATAAAATAACGAGCAAAAAGGCATGAAATTCAGATTTTCTTTTTTGAGGTGAAAGCTACTGAAGTCCTTTTTCTAAATTGGGGTCAACCATCGAAATCCAATGTCGGATGAAGATTTTATGGTCATTCTCGTGACGTGACCCGAAACCGGAAAATCTGACGGGATTTTTACTTTTCTACTAAAAGTGATAGTATAGCAAACGAGATGAAGCCTTACCTTTACCCAATCATTTGCGAATGGACTGGGGACTTGATTAGAACTTAAAGGAGCCGCCATGGAGCTGTTCTTAGCTTGGAAGAATGATGACCCTCCTGTGAGATGACTAGCACTGAAAGATACAGACATCTGTGTTCCAGAATTGGCGAACTTCGGGTTAGGTGATGGATTTTGCTGCACAAAAGACACATGAACAAGGTATTAAAGTTATTATAAGTCAAGCTCATGCAAGTGTTCCAAAGTACAAGGTAATTACCCGCTCATCCATATCTCCTATTTTGCGCTTAAGAGTGGAATATTTAAGCAAAGGGTATGGTTTCAAGTCATCTTTGGAGGGAATTGCGCATGCTTCTTTAGGAAGAGCCATAAAGTTTCTATATAACTTTATTTGGTTGTTCCAAAATTGCCTGCCTGTTTCGGTGATCGATGGTACTCTATTTCCCGGGTGGAATAACACGGGACTGAGTAATTTGGTGCGAACTTCCTTGATATTATGTGGAGGAGCACCCCGATGCAATGGGACATCCTGGTCAAAGCTCATCTAACGAGCTCCCCGGTCAATATTATACGCGTTGATAGTGTAGTGCCCTGCTTCACTAATACCGAGGAGGTAACAACTACAACAACTTATCATAAAAATCTTCTCTGCTTCAGTAGGAAATCCATCCACAAAAAGAACCTTTGCTGGGATATTACTTGGAGCATCACCAAATGATCGAAGTTGAGCTACACCTCCGGGGATTGAAGTCCATGGACGGAAAACCACTGCTTTCTCGTCATCCATAAGTGCAAGAAAATCCTTCGAAGTGGGTTTATTCATCCAACGAACAATTCGAGCATGGTCTGGCAAAGCTTTGTCTTTAGAAGACAAGTTTGGGGCATAACCAGGATAATGCTCATACATCCAAGCTTGTATGAAGTTGGTGGGTATAAATGTATCAATCTTTGCAACACCGTTTGAAAGCTTCATATGCGCTGACAAAGTAGAGAGCTGTGTATACAAGGTACCAAGAAACAAAGACCCAATGGGTAGAGGAATACCTTGAGCCAATCTTATGGCATAAGAGATAAACATAAGTTTCAGCTTCCTATAGCCATGATGGTTTTCAAAGACGTCTTTTGATAACCAAAGTGTGAGGAACGCAACAACAGACAATAACGAAGTACAGTCATTGTTGGGTTTTGACCAGTAAACCATCCACGAACCATAAGCATTGTCATGCTTGTTTAAAGTTTCATCCATATTCCTCAGATGGGTATGTACCTCTTTTTCACCCGTGTTCAGGGTAATACTGAGCTCCCCATTAATTGGGAGTCGTAGTAATGCTGCCACATCCTCCAGTGAAATTACAAGCTCTCCCCACGCGAATATGAACGAATTTGTGCCACCACACCAACGAGTCAGAAGAGCAGCTAAAGCACGTTTATCCCTAATTATGAAGGAAGCAGTCGAGCTCTTTAAAGCATGAAAGATTCTGGCATTCTCTAAAAACTTCTTAACAGCTGGGATGTCAAGCATCTTCTGGGCATACAGAAGCCATGAATCGATTAGTTTCTGCGGAGAGCGGTAAACGATGGTGGAAGCACTAAAGTCACCTCTCTAAAGACAGAAACGAGTTACCCGTGATGGGATAATAACCATTGGAGCACCAGGATTACTTGTAAAAATCTTAGCTTGATTCTGGGGAATTGCAACTTGAGCTAAACTTGCCAAACGAGTTTCAAATTCATCATTGATGTGAGGAACTTCCTTTGGACCTATTGGAGATAGCATCATCACCAACATGAGAAGAACTGTGGGATTCATTGTCAGCCATCTTGATCCTCCACTCTACAAAAATTCTGTGTTTGTGGAAAAAGGGAAGATCAAGGCTCAAGAAGAAAGGGGAAGGCAACTCACCTAAAAAAAAAAAAAACCTGCGTATATATATATATGCACGCGTCCCAAGGATTGGATTGGGAGTCCTAATCTTGTTAGGACTGGATATTGTCAAGCGGGCTTAGTCTTTAGGTCCTGTTTGGGCTTCATGTTCGCGATTAAAGAGTCTATGCAGGCGTGGATAGCCATCAACATATGCTCATCCTGGAACACTCACGGTTCCATGCTGCGCAGGGGACTAAATGTTGATGGTGGTTTTTGGCGAGGAGGTTGCAAGAGTAATTTTGCATCAATTTTGGCATCTTGGAATAACTCGAGACAAGGTATGAATTTATTTTACAATAGGGATAAGAAAGTTGGTCACCATAGCCATATTTTGATCTTTCACGACCATAGCCTAGTAGCTTGGTCCACATCCCTAGCTTACACGTAAAACACCTATGCATGCTCCTGTGCCTATGCACTCGTTTTAGCTTATGCATGCGCCTGTGCCTGTGCACGTGCCTTAGCCTATGCTCATGCACACGTCTCATCCAACCTATACCCATCTCGGACACATCTTAGCCATCCATCCCATCCCATCCTAAAGCTCGCGTCCCTTTGCTTATCCTAAACCCACGTCCCTTCCCTTGCTTAGCTAGCTCACGCATCTCTTTGCTTAGCTGGCCCACACATCTCCTTTGCTTAGCAAGCTCACGTCCATCCTTTGCTTGCCCTAAAACTCGCATCCTAACCTTGTGATGAGTGCCGAACTCATACAAAAATATATTCCTTACTTTTCTTAACTAAATAATAGTATGGATAAGCAGGTTCGTTCCTGAGGGAGAGAGCTAAGTTGTGAATCTAATTTTCTGAATGAATGAATGCAAGGTAATGAAACAAGTATGGGATGAGAATGGTTGAGGAATCAATATCCACTATTGAATATAAATCAATTTAATCATACAAGCGCAATCTTCTTCAAAATGTGTTTATTAACAACCCTAGACAAGTTATAAGCTCAACTAGTCTATATGGACTCCAAAATAACTTTGTAGAATAAGTTCTCCAAAAAAATCCTAGTAAATCAAGCCACTTTGAATAAGCTCTCAAAGTGTAACGAAACTAACCGATATGTTCTATGAGTTGGATTGATCCTAACCACATGTTCATAAGCTCGACATGTGAATTTAGGGTTATCATCTACACACTATTGTCCACGGAATCCCTCCGCAACGTTAATGTTATGCTACTTATGATAAATCACCTCAACAATTACAGATTGAGGTTCAATAATCTAGCAATAGTATTACTAGCAATCCATTCAATGTGCACTTAAATATCATGCAAGCAATCCATGGTTATAAGCATCGTAGAAGACAAACAATAACACAAAACTTTCAAGAAAGATTAACTTGCATAAAGACTCAAATCAAAATAGTTTCAAAATCATCCCAAACCAAACAAGAAATTAGCTACAAAAAGAAATCATGTTCTCAACAATAAATTCAAAAAGAGGAGTTCAAAGTGAGAAAAACAAAGCCTAATTGTGACTGGTGGTGTATGGACAACAACTCCTCAAGCTCCTGGCAGTGGTGGATGGTGTGAACTGGTGGTGTACGTCGTGGTGGTGTTGATGGTGGTGGTGGTGCTGGTGGTGATGGAACTGGCTCGAGTTGGTGCTGGATGTATGCAGTGGTATGCAAAGGAACTGGTGGATGCAAGTGTAGGTGATGGTGGTGATAAGATGATGTGCTGGTGAAGATGAATGGACTGCTGTATGATTATGGAGAGGAGCAAGCTCCTCTCTGTGGCAGTTTCTGTGTGTCTGCGATATGATATGAGATATGTGTTCTGCGCCCTAATTCTTCTTCTTTTATACTCCAATTTCCTGCCGACTTCAGAACCTAATAAAACCAAGGCCAAACTGGACTCTGATTCAGTCCAAAACTTCTTGCAAGACTGCCCTGGGAACCCACTCAACTGAGTCCCAAAACTGACCCAAAACTCTACAACTCTGACCCGTCTTCCATGTGGTTCTGAACATCAATACCTATCCTATTTCTTCTCGGACACCCACCAGAAACCCATGGCAAACACGCACACACCTGACTAAAGCGGAAGCAAACCCTGATGGCAGCAACACAGAGATCTTAGCCCAGAAACTGGCGTAAGTCTGTACACAATCTTCTGTTCTTCTTCCTTTCTGAAAATATCTTTGAACAACCCTGAAGAGTTTGTCTGACAGTGACCTGGCAGTCCTTCTTTTCCCTTGTTATTCTGACTTGAACTGAAGCCAAACTTCTATCGTTAATTCAGACCCAACTTAGTTTCAAACTTGCCTGATTTCTGGCCAAATTCACAGCCCATTTGGTACCCAAGTTCTGTTGCTTTCTTGCCTTCAATTTCATACCCTAAACCTTCACAAGGATCCACCAAAACCCTTGGAACACAACCTACAGACAATAGCAAGCTGGTGGCAGCAACTCCGTTCAGGTGTATGCAAGAATTAGTCATTCAGGCATTTCCTCAAACAATTCGATTGCGTGTACTGCTGTTGATACAGACTGAGCCTTCTTTGTTTCTTCTAGCCTCATAAATCTCCTTCCCTGTAACAATTCATTCACACACACAGAAATCAACATTCCCAATCATTCAGAAATCTAAGCTTTCTCCTTTTTCATTCGTTCAGGCTAAACCCAACAGCACAACCTCTTTTTCTTTCCCTATTTTCATGGCCTAACTGAACCCTTGGCAATGACTGAATCCCGACCTAGTCTTATGTTGTCTTTGATAAGCCCTGGCAAACTACCCTGAACTCATGGTTGTGAACTCGATGCACGAACCTTGGCACCTGGTTCAGTGATTCTAACGCAACAACACAACATGAATAAACTGGACGCGGTCTGATTTTTGGTTAAATGAGAGCAAATGGTAGCCCTGAGTGTAAACTGACGTCTGCTCCAGCAAATTGTAACTGATCTTAAGCGGCTGCCTCGAACTGATATCGCTGGTGCTCCAGTAATTCTAATCTGATGTCAAATGGTTGCCCCTTTAGTGAGTCTGGCTGCCTCCAGTGATTTTGCTCTTGACACAATAGAGTTCTGTGTCTCTCTAGCCTCCTGTCCATTGATTCTCATTGTCTCTAGATGATGAATTGAGCTCTTATTTGCTTCCTTATATATCAAATTACTTTAAAGTACCTGCAAAATAGAAAACAACGTTAAATAACCAATGTATGAGGCATTAACTAGACATAAGTGTATGAATAAGGTACTCTTGAATAGGTGTTTTAAGCACCTAACACCTTGCCTAGCTCACGTCCATGTGTGGATGGCCCACACGACCATCCCATCCTAAACTCACGTCCCTGACTTTGTCTTGGTCGTGGCTCATGCCACGACCCCACACTTTGGCCTTGGCCATGATTCATGTCGCGCCCCCACTTTTATTGCATGACTATGATTTAGGTCTGGTCCCACTTTATTTGGTTGGCTATAACCTGATATCATGGTCTCACTTTATTGGCTTGGCTGTAGTTTAGGCGGCCCCACTTTTAGAGCTTGGTCATGCCTAATGCGTGGCCCCACTTTTGTGGCTTGGTCGTGGTTGTTACCACGACCCCACCTCTTTCCCTCTTGGCCGTGACTCTTGTCACGACCCCACTTTCATACCTTGGCCGTGGCTCTTGCCACGACCCCACTTTTATTGCTAGCGCAACTCTTCTTGTAGACCCCACTTTCATAGGTCGCCTATAAAACAATGCTATGGCCCACTTTTATCACACGCCATAGATTGAGGGTCCCACTTCTTCATCTTTGAGCTACCTCTACTTATGGGTCCCACTGATCCAAGTCCTAGATGAGTATGGTCTTTATTGAATCCATGATATTCTAGTTTCCTAATCAAATTCGGAAATCTGGCAGATTACGAATTGTCTCAAAGAATGATTTTTACGGACTAATCCTTGAGGATTCAGGAGAAACTTCCTTCATGAAATTTTCTCATCAGCGAGTTTCCCATGACATACTAAAATTTCATAATTTTTAGAAATATAAGCTGGCCTGGACGATTTTTAGAGCAAGTGACGTGCAAACTGTCTAGAAATCTGAATATGACGTAATGTTATGGTTCATCCTCATACATCCTATATCTAACTTTCTAATAAGATTATTATGCTGTGTAACATAGATTATTATCATTCATGTGTACTATCTTTAGGCCTTGAATTGGCAATGCTCATGCATTCTTTATTGTGGCTACGCTGTGTTAGCATCAATCACTTGTTTTCCTGATTATGGACTTGCTTCTATAATCAGTGCTACATTTCTTAATCATGGCTCATAGCTATGAATCATATTATTTTGCACATTCATATGTCTATATTACTCAGGGGATTGGTGCATTATATGCCACAAGCCAATTTCTTATATTTATGGCATACAGAAAGTCATATGTACTTGACTATTGCCACAGAGGGTTGCTGAAATCCCCTCAGTCTAAACGGCGATTGCATAGCTCAATCCTTAGACTATTCTCATTGGTTTAAATGGCGATTGCCCGGCTCAATCCTTAGACCAAGCTTAAAAGAGATACACAAGCTTATCGCTTAAATCTCTATTTTTATGCGAAGTCCTGAGTTTACCAGTAATTGGTACGACTTGCACTTAGTCAGCTTTGACTCCCACAAAGTTAGAAAACCATGTTCTTTTAATTTCCTCATTACATGATTCATTTTGAAGCCAGTTCTCGAAAAAATTCCAGTTCTTACCTGTTACTGACACAATTATAAAGACTTAACATAATTGGTGTATGATCACTTCCATTCTGAGATAAATATAAAAGAGAGGCATCAGGAAAAACAATGTTCCACTCACTATTTACAAAAGCTCTATCCAATCTGGATTTATAAAATCCAGTTCCATGGCTATTACTACTCCAGGTAAAGGGGTTGCCACTGAAATCTAAGTCCATTAGATCAGAATCCCTAATAAGGTTAAGAACATCAGCAGGGGTCTGAGTACTAATACTTTGGTTTTGTCTCTCTTCAGCCTCTAGAGTGATGTTTAGGTCTCCTAGTAAGACCCATGGAATAATAACTCCATGGCTTAGGTCATTAATATAAGACCATTGATCTAACTGTTCATGCCTGGAGGGAGTACCATACAAGAAGCTTAAAAACCATTCACCTTTGGATGAGTTATTGGTGACTAATGCATGGATCATTTTGGTAGAACTATGAACTATTTCAAGCTTAAATTCATCTTTCCATAAGAGGATTAAACCACCTGATGTGCCTATGGATGGGACATAACAATTATTAGGGAAGTTCAAGTATTTAGTAAGCTGAAGTATATTCTAGAGTCATTGATTTTCATCTCTGATAGAAAGATTATATCTGGATTATGGATGGAATTCAGATATCCTAAATGGTCTCTAGTTTTTTTACCAAGAAAACCTTGGCAGTTCCAACTGAGGACTTTCATATTAAATTTGAAGGCAATACTCAGATTTTGGGAGAGTACTATGGACCTATCACCAGAAACAGATTTAATGCAGACTACAAAATAGTTTACAGTACGACTAGAAATAATGCATGTACATAAAGAAACAAATGTGTTTGTACCGAAAAGTAACCTAGCCTTTAGATACAAACATACAAGTTATAAACGATGAACAAGATCATAACTCTAGAAGATATGAAATTTATGTGAAAGTAATACAATTACAAACAAGTAATTTAACAAATAGATAAGAAATAAAACATGAATAAGAGAATATCTTGATTTAGTATTGATTGTGGTTTCATTACAAAGTATAGCTTCTCATCGATGGGTTCTCAATCTTTGTGAAGGAGTAGTATAGAGAGTCAATACCATGCCTCACCTCCCACCAAAGATCTTCCCCTTTCTCTCTTTACATTCTTTTATATTTATAGGATATTAGTTTTATGAGGGAGTGGTAGATAAAGGGAACACATCACTCCTTTTACCACCACTCAAATCCATATCTCTAAGTAATTACCCTATCATCCTTACTTAGTTGCTAGGTCTTCTTATTTTTGCTGAGGTGAGTGTCGGTGTAGCTTATTATGTTGCTCCGTGGTTAATCTTGCGCCATGCGTTGGTGGGGATTTTTGGTACTCATAGTTTGAGACTTCTTGTGCCTCACCCTTTGAGACTTCTGGTGCCTCACCCTTTTGAGACTTCTGGTGCCTCACCCTTATCTTGTGTCACACTCCTATCATGGTTAACCTGCCTCCTCTTTTCAGATGCTTACACGTGGGTGGCGGGTACTTTGTACCAACAGTTTGCCCCTGTCAGTTTGCATTCGGATTTGGGTTGCCCCAAGGGTAGAATGGTAACGATACCTCATTTCTTCTTATTTACACCCACGTTGCGCCTCATCTTCCTTGGAATTCGTGCTGGTCAATTTATTTTTGACTTCTATCTATGTATAGGAACCGGAAACATACAAACTCATTTACTTTTATTTCTTTTTTTTCTTTTCATTCTCTGAGTCCTACTTAGTCCTTAGTACTAGGAAAATCTTTCATTTTGTTTTCTTCTTCTTCAAAGCCTTTGGTGGTTGTTGTGTATTGCTGTTACTGTCGCTACTTGTTGGTGATATTTCATTTTTATTTGTGGGATTGAAATCATAGTAGAGAACATATATATAAAAGTATATATATACTTTGCCCCTGTTCTCTGCTATGATGATAATTCCACGGAAATGTTGAATTAGCCTTTTCATCCGAGTGCGGCTTTTCTACCTCGGGCTTCTTGTGCCCCACAACCATAGTTTGTGTGGCGCTATTATTGTATTAATATCTTCTTGCCCCATTAATTTCTATGAGGCTTTGTAAGCGTGCCCCTTGTGAGTTTTGTGTTGAAGATGAGTATTTGCCCCAGCTGGGAGAACTTGGTGTTTGGTGCGTGATAAAACATTTCACAAGTTGTAAGCATGATATGATGCTCGGGAGCTCTTTGTGGTGAGTCGTTTATTTTGCTGTTGTTTATGCGTGAGGATCATGTGCGCAGCAGCATGAGAATCAAGTACGCCGCAGTGTGAGGGTCATCTGTGCAGCAGCGTGAGGATCAGTGTGTGTCCGTGTAACTCAAACCTCTCACCATTTAATGGATGTAGCATCTGTCGGTGTGATACGACTCCTGGAAAAACTCTTTTGGCTTCTCACATATTCTGCCCCAGTTGTTTGCCTGTTGTTATTGAACTGTATTCATTGTGCACGTCATCTCATTATGCCTTGAGTCGAGGAGTGGGGTTTCCTTCATGCAGTTAGAGCTCGTTTTTCATGATGCAAATCATCTTTCATTGACCTGTAGTGAGTGGTGCTATAGTCTGAAGCGAATTTAGTCATTTCTTGGATGGCTCTTTCTGTCAATTTGCAGAGCTTTGTTCTTAGACTCGGCTCTTTGTGTTACGGATGTAAGCTAGAGCTAGCTGGTAGCATTATGGTCATTTTTTCAAACAGTATGGTGTTTTCCACGTAACTTCATTAGATTCAGCTTAGAGACAAAAGAGGAATCTGAGCATCAATCATCAAACTTAGAATAATGGTTAGTTATTTAGAGCAAAGGTATGGCTCAATTAACCGAAGATATAAACATACAAAGCATACAAAAGATATAATTTGATTAATCAGATAGCATAATAAAAAAATATAATTGATTAATCAGATAGCATAATAATTAAAAAAAAAACATAATTGATTAATCAGATAGCATAATAAAAAAGGTGTAATTGATCAATCAGATAGTCCTTTAAACTTATGATTGTTGTTAATTAAGGTATGTTTTAACGGATGAATGCGCGTATTTGTTATTTTTAGATTAGGTAATTGTGTGCATGCTTGATATTACGAGTTGTAATAAGACTCGAGTAACCTTTGATGGAGCTCTCGCAACTCATTCCACACCCTAGCTAGGGGTGAGTCTGTGTATGTGAGTTCTGAGAATTAGAGTGCTACTCTGTGTCTCGAAATTTCTTACTCAGACAACGGTTGTTCTGAGTAAAGGGCGCACACTGAGTTAACTCAGTGAGTGCATACCTTGGTGTGGGCACCATTATTGAGATGAGAATTAGAGTGTTACTCTGTGTCTCAAAATTTCTTACTCAGATAATGGTTATTCTGAATAGAGGGTATACACTGAGTGCGATCAGTGACCTGAGAGTTAGAGGGCGACTTTGTGTCTCGAAGTTTCTTACTCAGCTGTGCTGAATAAAGGGCATACA
>JAJJMA010017601.1:0-10725 GCA_023529015.1 Papaver nudicaule | reverse complement strand
GATTACATCCTAAACCTTTTACATAAATCTTCAAAAGTTTGGCATGTTGCTTAACACACAAGTCCAAATTATCATTGGCATAAAGGTGTATTGC
This sequence comes from Papaver nudicaule, assembly GCA_023529015.1. NCBI lineage: Eukaryota > Viridiplantae > Streptophyta > Magnoliopsida > Ranunculales > Papaveraceae > Papaver > Papaver nudicaule. Next base: position 10,631 of record JAJJMA010017601.1, on the reverse strand, counting down.
AAAAGGCAAAATCATGCTCTTATGTAAATGGTTAAATGCATTAAGTTTCATGCACAATTACCTGTGCATTTGTGGATCTTTAATCTTCATACAACTGTGTAATTTAAATAGTTTTATAAGCAAACAGTTTCAAATACACCTTTTGAACTGTATAATGGTTGTAACCTAGTTTAAACACCTATAAAGTAAGGTTGTTCAGTTTTGATGAAGATTTACGTTCCCAAATTATAGAATTGGATTTGAAGACTAATAATGGTTCAATGGTTTTCCTGAATAATCCAAAGGGTTGTTCTAACCATAGTATGATGTTTATCGAAACCAAAAATGTGAATTCATTACAGATGGCATAATTTGTGGGCGTATATGGATGTTGTGAATCTTCTCATTGTCGAATCGTTGGATAATGAAAGACCACAAATTACTGGTCCACTGCTCCATAATGAAATTATTGTCAATAAAGAAATTGTTGACAACCACAAGAACCGGCATTAGTAAGGTCTCTTAGAGATTGTAAGAAAGCTATTCATGATGTTTCAGTGGTTGGTTTACATGAATTCGATTTTGATAATTAAGATTCGATTTTTTATTCATAAGATATTGCGAGTAATAATTTTGCTTAATGAATTGATGTTGTGGGAGTTGAAATCAATGGTTTAACGCCAAGTTTGGTATTTTTTTTAAATTGCTGGAAGGACACAAATCAGTTGTGTGTAAGTGAGTCTTTCAGACTTAGCACGACTGTATTCGCAATGATAAACAATATAAAGCTAAACTTGTAGCCAAAGATTTTACTCATAATTGAGGCATTAATTATAAATAAGTTTTTTCTCTCTTGTGTCAAAGAATTACTTAGTTCAAAATTATCATTGGCATTATTATTAATGGTAAGGTAGTCTACAATCTTAAGGAACTGATGAATAATGTTAAGCAAGCCTCCTGGCAATGGTATCTAGAAATTCAACAAAACCATTAATTTTCTTGGTCTTTTGGTGAAATTACTGTAGATTCATGCATATATCTCAAGATATGTGGGAGAAGTTTTTACTCTTGGTTTGTATGTTAAGACGTTACTTTTGAGTAGTGATCTTGGCTATATGCACACCTCTATGTTTTTTTCGAATTAAAGGATATCAATGAAGCTTACTATGTGATAGTCACATATCACGTGGATTACTTAAGCTCTCATATTAAGCATATATCGAATATTCGAATAATTTAAGATAACAGTTAACATATTTAACAAATTTTGTTTCATATCAGAGTGAAGATATAAATTTAACCTTCATTACGTCTTAATTCTGAAATGGAACATAAATCAAGTTGTTGATATGTTAGCTGAAGCCGAATAAATCGAAGAACAAATTATGGTAAAGCTATCAAGTTCAGTTTAAGATACTAATTAATGTTGAATTATGTCTTACAATTAGTCAACCCAATTAGAGTTGGTTGGGTTTTTCAATTTGCTGGATGTTTGGACTCTATAAAGTGAGGATCCATTAATGCTACATCCGCAATTGAGTTTGAATATGTGTGACTGCGACACTTAGAGACTTAAGTTGTCTCTACATTGCTGAAATTTACTGTCTTAGTTTCGCAGCATTATGCACGATACGAATACAAAAGGAACAAAACACATGAACCTTGAGTATTCATACGTGAATCAAGAAATTCAGAAACAAGTATTGTTCATTAATTGTTAAGCACAATTATTTTGCAAATGCACTTATGGAACAGTTACCTTTTAAGACCTCTTATGATAAGATTGATATCTTAGGTATGTGGGAGTAACTGATTATTGAATTCAGCTACTTTATGTGCTTATTTTCGGGAACACTTGTTGAGCTCTTACTAATGTAATCTCTGAATTTATTTCTGTATCCATGTTTAGTATACACTTATGTGAATGGATGAATGTTAACAGAAATCGTCTTTTACGAAGACATCACTGGACCATTACGATACTCTTGCTTAAGGCCTAGTTGAGTAAGCTATTTGTGTTGTGGTACATGGAAGGGAACATGTTGATAACATGACAACGTGCGACCGCTATGACTCGCATGAGTAGTTTGCTTGATCAAGGTATTATGTAAAACCATTAAATTTTGTTTAGCAATTATGGGCGCCTTATGTTTTCTACGATTAACCATTAAAAAAATTATCTCATGGACCAGTGGGAGAATGTAAGATAATTTCCACTTAGGTGGAATTATCTCATTGGGCCCATGCGATAACTTTGGGATAATCTAGATCTTGCTAAACTAATTGGGTTTCCTAAAGGAGTTAGTTCCCTATAAGCTCTTCCTTGATGGACGGTCGAGACCTAAAGCCCAATACTAAAACCCTATGAACTTGGTCCTCTCTCTACCTATAAAAGGGAAACAGTAACCATCACTACTGCATCCAAGGAATTACAATTCATTATGCCTAAGGTGAAGAGAGAGATACCATGACCTCCACAAGGTATTACTACTGCTACCAGACGATCCGTAAAATACGATGGATAGCGCTACCAGGTATTCCATATAACTACTCTTGCATATATTATTGTGTGATTATCTTGAAGTTCACGATCCTGATTACGTATACATATAAACTAAATCTAACACCTCCACCATCTCGAAGGATCTGGAGATATTAGTACGACAAAACTCTCAAGTGGAGCAGAGAAAAGTACATTTCTGTGTCGTTAGTGGGCGACATCTTTATTCGACCTGGATTGTTTTCCCAGTTGGTTTGATGGTACAGTTGGAGTTGCCGATCCTAAGATAGATACAAGAGAAGTAACACACGAAGGTTCCTTTCTTATGAACGATGAAGGTAATATATAAGCAAAACTACCAACCTTCAATATCCTAAGACCAATCATACGCTAGATTACATTTGCAACCTGTAGTCTAAGTTATTGGACCCTTCAATATCAAGTTTTCTAACAGTCTAAGTTATTGGATCCCTCGAAATCAAAATTTCAGCTGCGAACACGAAAGTTGAGAAGTATCTAATTTTTGATGAACTCCGTCGTTGTTTCCGACCCTACGACCCTGTCATACATTTGTTCTTGGATACTAAACTCGAGGTCAAGTTTTTTTCCAAAAATGGGGGACCTGATGTAAGATGTCCATCTACATTAGTCCTAGCTCTCCTAGCCATAATTTATCTATTTCCTATTACTTCTTTTATTATGATTTGTTTTTCCTAATTAAATTTGGCCCCATGAGTGAGTATTTGGCCCCATGAAATTTTATACCTATCCTTTAGAGGCAGTTATGGGACAACTAAAAAGTGGCGAAAATACCCAAATGCCCCCACAGTAACTTCTCTATAATTAAACCCCAAAAAACCAAATTTCATTTTTCTAAACATAAACCGATTCTTCTTCTTCTACTTCATTTTCATTTCATTTTCAAAACCAAAACATCGTCGGTTAATCGACGATTTCTAAAAAAAAAAATTGCAATTAATTTCTATAAAACGCGATGGAACGAAAGAAGAACAAAGGACCGGACCCTAGAACATTCAAAGATTCAGGAATCGACGTAGACAAAGTTTACGAAATTTCTTCATCGACGCCGAAACGAAGAGAGCGACTAAAGAAGAATTACAAGCTCTTAAAGAGAAGCAGAAGAAGAGCCCACCACTTGTGATGCGAATGAGGTATTTCATTTGAAATTTGGTTGATTTTTCACTCGAATTTGATGATTGTCAACCCGACAGTTCCCCAATGTTTCCCAGAATCGTTCTATGTTATTGTCAATATCCAACGATTGTTCATCGTGTTCATCTTCTGAAACTACAGAGGAACAACAATCGTTGTATATGTTTCTATGATGTTAAACCGATTATTTTCCATCGTTCTAGATTCTATTTCTGATAAACCGATTATTATTTCCCTCTAAAATTTAGAAATTTTCCTTTTCGAATTCTAGGGCACAATCGTTACAATTGCATATGAATAATCAACGAAACAATTCACCATAATCGTTTCATATGTTGTGTTTCGTAAGCCGATAGGAGTTGTTAATCGTTATATATGTTGTCTTATTTAAGCCGATTGCATTAATTTTTCACTCTAAAAATTCCTAAAGTTTCTTAGCCTCTATCGTTGATTGTTTCCATGTGAATAAACCGATTATTTTGAGCCAGAATTTAATCGGTTAATGTTCATGAACATGTTCACCGTTTATTACTTCATTTCTTAATCGTTTTACGTTTTAGATTTTGTGTGCCGATTAATTTAGTAGAAAAATCTTGATTTTCCTGTGACTCCTTAATCGTTGGTTATAAACACTTACAAAAGACGATTGATATAAGTACGAAAATATAATCGGTTTATTTTTTCACTAATGTCCACCATTTTTTTCTTCTTTTTATGTTGGCAATCGGTTTATATTTCATGTTATTTGAGCCGATTGAATTCTGTGTAACTGATAATTTGTTTCTTGTTTTGTGTTATAGGGAGAATATGAAGTCCAATACTCCCCAGTCTAAGGTCAAGGAGGTTGTTAAGAAGAAGAGAGCAGATATCCTGCCGCCACACAAGTTAGTTTGGGTTCCCGTCGAGAGGGTGGTGCACCTTTGAGTGCGGCCAGTCGTAAAGCTGCTGCTAGACAGCTTAATGTCGATCAACCCATCTCTGAAACAACAGCACCTTCAGTTGAAGAAACACAAGAGAAAGAGACAGCTGATGCAGGTGATCAACCCATCTCTGAAACAACAGCACCTGCGGTTGAAGATACACAAGAGAAATCCCCAGCTGATGCAGGTGATGTTCAACAACCAGCGGGTGAAGAATTGGCTGTCATAGCACCTGAACAACCAATGCAACCACTTCAAATAGTACCGCCTCAACAACCGATACAACCAGAGGATGCACAATAGGGGACTCAACAAGAGGGTGGGCAACAGGGGGTTGAACAAAAGAAGGAAAATAAACCAATGAAGAGTTACATGCCAACCAAAGATCAGATGTTTCCCAACGAGGAGCTCGGTAACCCTAAAGATGGAGGACAAGTGTTATGGGGCTATGTGGGTAGCTGGGCCAATATCGTCTACAGAACCATTGTAAGTATCTCATTTAGTTTGTTTTTTCTTTATTTATTCATACACGGTAACTCCATTTCATGTTAAAAAACATTGATAGGTTTTGTAGGAGCACGAAGATGCAATACGCCTTCTTAAACACCAATCAGAGTCGGGAAAGATGGACAAATGGCCCTTGGAAAGGGTAGGTGCACGTCCGGAGGATCCTGAAGCATTGGAGAAGTGGTTAGCTAGCGGTGAAGCTAGCCCCTCAAGTGGTCGAGATCGTCAAGAACTCGGGGTTGTATCCTGCCATTGCCAGTACTTCCACCATTGGATATGACAAACCACTTGTTTCTGCCTTCGTTGAGAGGTATTATGCGGAGACTGATTCTATGCACTTCCATTTTGGCGAGAAGACCATCACTCCGGATGATGCTCATGAGATTACAGGTCTAAGCATTGAAGGCAAATCAGTTAGGAGCATCGACTTTACCAAGGACATGGACTTCCTCAAGGACGTGGAAGGCGCACCCGAGGTCTCCGCCTTCGCCAAGGACCTTGACTGAAAGCTTATCTATGCATTTACCGAAGCCAAATGGGGTTGGGACAAGGCGAAGACCGATAAAGAGATGTTTTCTGGAAACCAAAGGTCGAAGACATTCCAATTGAAATCTCTGAGGGACCAATTCAAGGGGACTCAGCGGCTTCATGAGGAGGGCAAGTTGGATCCCAAACGGGTCACTGCGACAGCCACTACGTATATTCTCTACATCTTGGGAAGTGTCATATTCCCCGACACATCTGGTTCTCGGGTGAATGCCACCTATGTGCAGTTTTTGGCTGACTTGGATAGGTTGAATGCGATCTCATGGGGCACTGCTTGTCTTGCATTCTTGTTGAATGCGATGAGAAAAGCTTCTAGGGCGGAGAAGGATCAAATTGGGGGTAGTATGCCTATACTTCAGATAATCCATGTACATTCATTTGTCGTCATCCTTTTTGTGGTAGTATACTTAGTATCTTATACTCCCATGCTTCACTTGTAGGCGTTCATATATTTGCACTTCCCAGAGTTTGCCGAAAGGGCGCAGCCGAACCCTGATTGGGAAGAGGGTGACTATCTAGGGAGCAAATACATGTACAATGGGAAGCCCTCGGGACAAGAACAAACTTTGATTGAGATTAGGACTCGATTGGACAACTTGCCTGTCGAGAAAGTTGTCTTCGATCCTTACATTGAAAGGAGAGAAGAAGGAAAGAGTGTTCGTAGCCGCTTACAAAGGTACTTTGGTCCATTGTTTCACCCCCACCAGATATGTTTTCTACAATCCGACGAGAGTGGCTCGTCAATGTGGTGGTGTACAAAAACAACCAATTGAGGTAATGTTCGGATTGGGTGCATTAGATCTCGAAAAACATATCTCCTATTATAATTCAATTGAAGTTGTGCACACACCTTCTTGTACATCCACTGATTGGGACAACAGAGGCGAGCATTTGGTTACCCTTGATGCTCCTATTTTTCCTAATGATTGGGTTTTCCCTGGATATATGGAGTGGTTGAAGATGAGTTCCCATCCTCATGTCATACGCCCTGAAAAAAGAAAATTGATTGCTGATCCAAAAGAAGCCGTCGATGTATATGTAAGTATTCGCTTATGTCCTATTAACTTTAAACATTATAGATATGTACTTAGTGTATGTTGTATGATTGAAAACAGAGACCTCGAGTCGGCAAAATGATCAAGGAGTTCCAGTCAGAGATTGTGAAAGGTGGTATAGATAAAAGGAGTGAGAAGATCTTGAACAAGGCTCTTGACCAATTGTTGAACCTGGAGAATAAACGACGTGGATATTTGTTTGGAAAATCTCAAGAACCACCACCGGAGAGGCCAAAACGCAAGACAAGGGGGTATGAAGCCACAACAAGCGCTGCTCATGAGGATGCACAAGAACCACGACCTAAACGAGGTCGTGGTGGTGGTTGTGGAAGAGTTCATGGTGTTCGCGGTGGTGAGGCTACACAAGAAGTACCACCAGCTAAAAAAGCTCAAGGTGGTGGTAGTAGTGCTCGTGGAGGTCGTGGTGGTGGAAGAGGTCGTGGTCGTGGTTAAACTCTAAATAGTTTGAAAACACTTGTTTAACTTTGGTTATGTTGACTAAAAACTCGTTCGTTATGTTGTTTAACTTGGTTGTGTCGACTTTAAACTTCTTTGGTATCTTTGTGTAGGATGCTAACTTTGGTTGCTAGTTTATGTGAATGAATGTGGGTTGTGTACTTAGATTTCTGTCAGTTTTTATGGCTTAATCGGTTTACCTTAGTGTATACATCGAACGATTGTCTGGCAATCGTTTTATAATATTGCTTTCCAAAAACGATTATTGACTTCCAGAAAAATCCATTTTTTCAAATCGTTAGATGATGGTTTTCAGATACACTGATTAAGAATGCTCAAGTATATGAATCTCCTGTGTACACATAATCGTCCTTTATGTCCATTAATTTACACCGATTATATTTCATTTATCGGCCAATAAATGTGTATGGGTACACCGATTGTTTTGTTTAAATTTCTGGGTAGATTAACAACAATCGGCATATTTGTGTACCAATATACACCGATTGTTCGAGAACCCAAGCATAATCGACTTAAGTGTCTATATATATAGACCGATTGTGCGTTGTTCAAGATTCAAGATTTTGGTTAAAAAAACTTGGGTGATTCTAATGTTTGATCAATTTTAATTTTGTTTTAATATGAGAATTATGACTAATTAATCTTGTTTAGACTTTAATAATGTAATTAGTAACTAATTGAGAAAGGGTAAAACAGTCTTCTTTTATAAGGGGTTTTCCGATTTTACTATATAGTATCTACCGGAATTATTTTTTCATGGGGCCAAATTTAGGTGGTTTTTTTTCCCCTAGTTCTAGTATATTTCCAAGTTTTAGATGATTTCTTTTTTCCGAGTCCTATTATTATTATTAACAAATCATTGAAGCCTTGATAAGAAGGCAAAGGGCAAATTGAATTAAAAAGATTCTAAGTCACCAAAGAAGTGACAAAGAAATCAAAAAGTTACATGGATGTGCTAACCACAGCATCCCAATTCTATATCAGAGTAGACAAACTGAAACCAAAAAAAATATTTGTGTTAATGGCCCAATTATACAACAAAGACTTCACCTCAATGATCAATTGATTAGTATTCCTTGGCACATTGTTGTACACTCTGTTGTTTCTTTCCCTCCAAACACTCCACCAGATTGCGAAAGGGAGATAGCCCCATAATCTCCTAACTCTGCGCTTATTCTTCTTGTTACTCCACTCCCACAAAGTTCTTCTTACATCACTAGAGAAAACCCAATTAACGCCAAAACTCTTAAGAAAATAAGACCAAATCTGAAAAGTAGTCTTACAATGTAAGAAAAAATGAGCATTAGTTTCAGTATGTTCTTCACATAACACACTTTTATTATTATCTTAGTTATAGTTTTCCAATTCTACCGTGCATCTATTGATGTCACACCAATTTTCATTATCTATTAGATCCTTGATCAAACTTATACGTTTCCGCTACGTTAGTCACCGTTTCATTCCTACAATCATCTACACTCCCAATTTGTTTGCCACAACTTGCACCAAAGTAAGGCGAGAGTCCCGTGCTCCTTTAGTTGTACGGCATCTTCTAGAACTTCCCAGAGTACATAGATATATCAATCGTGATAGGCGGCACGCTATAGGCGTGCTCGCGCCGGATGCACGCCAATTGGGGCGGGTAAATGGCGGCCCCAAGCTAGCAGGGGAGGGCCCAATTAGCATTGGTATGCCCCAATTGACACTTTTACGGGTACTGTTCACGCTGCACGCTAAAAGGGCGAGCTTAAAGCGCGTTTCCTAGCTTTTTTGTAGATATATCTCAAACTCAGTTGCCCAGAAACTCCTGATCCAATCGGGTATCTAGAAATTTACAATTCAACAGTTTAGTTTAATTGCACAGTAATCCAGTATTAACACCTAGTAACCCCGGGACCGAGTACTCTGTTTATGACCCAAAATACAAATCTGGATATCATTAAAAAGTCCGAATAGTTGTATTAATTTCCAAGTTACCCCTTTAATTAAAATAAAATAAAAATCTCGTTTTTCTTCACCAACCAAATTAGTCTTTTACTATGTGCTCTTCTTTCTTAGCTGTTTCTTCCTCAGATTTCCAGATCCCTCCTTCCTGTATCACTTCCTGATCTCTAACAAAAAAAGGGGGGGTTCTTGATTTTATTTTTTTTGTTTTTGGGGTTTTGAGATTTTTTGGTTTGGGTATTGAGAATGATGGGTTCAGAGGAAGGAGGCTTTATACAAGCTAAATTATATGCATCTAGAGAAGAGATGGAAAATTTAGTTCTAGATGAGAAAAAACCTAGTAATGGAAAATTCCATCCTTTATCAATACCTAGTTCAACAAAGGAAGATCCTTTAAACTCACCTTCTTCAAATAAAAGCCCTAATTTTTCTGATAATAATTACCTAGAACCACCGTCTTATGCAGATGTAATCTTCAGTCCGTTTGGTCCGAGTAGTGAGAATGGAGGATTTGGTGAAGAATCGATCAATGGGGGCATAGTGAGAATGGAGCACTTGATCTCTCCAAATCCTTTTTTTGATTTCCCTGATGACGAGAAGCTCAAGTACAGTCCTGCCCCCGGTGCACCTCTTCCAGCTGGTTATAGCCGCCAAGTTAATCCTACTGCAGGTCAGAATGAGTACTTGCTGATGTTCACTCCGGAATCTAGTTTTAAGAATGTATACCTCGACAATCTGTCGGAGTTCAGGTTTGTTCACAATCACATGTCTACGTTACTCCTTTGCGAATAATTGTAAATATGTTCAGTGCAACTGATCCTTTGCAAAATTATTCCATCAGGGAAGTATTGCAAGAAACTTTTTACCATGTCACCAAATTAGGCTCAGTTGTAGAGGCAATTTTGAACGAATGTTTAGACCTCTCTCCGAATTTTCTCCATGAGTACAATCTCGATCGAAGCTGGGATTTCATGGTGAGCTTAAGCTACAGTCCTGCAACAGAAACCGAAAGTAATGGTTTAAGCGAACACCAAGACGGAAATTGTTTCACTTTTGTGTTCCAGGATGATGTTGGAGGTCTTGAAGTTCTCAAAGACGGAGGATGGATTCCAGTAATTCCAATTGAAGGTAGCATCATTGTCAATATAGGTGATGCTATTCAGGTACTTTATTTCCTGGAAAAGCACTGATGCCATTGGCTTAGGTACTTTATTTCCTGTTCTCTTTTAAGTTTTTACACCAATTCAATTTGCTGATGTTAGGTACCCAGGAGGCTAGAGGGCAAACTCTTGTTATGAGTGAGTAGTGCATCACTAGGAGCATCTACCTAACTGAAATATTTGTAAGTTCTAGAAGAACAATGAAATAGAGTAATCAGTCTAGCACGTACAAATCGGCGGTGTTTTGGTTTAATTTTAAAATAGCAGTACATAAAGGTTAAGTTATAAATTATAATGCACATATTTCAGAGGTAGGTTGAAGACAAGATTACTGCTTCTTAATTATAGAAATATCATGTCTTTCCTCTTT